>VCRD01001217.1:8731-25761 GCA_006783055.1 Trinorchestia longiramus
TTCAAAAGACTTCAAGAAAGAGACTTTTTCAAGTTCTACCGATTGAGTACACTAGTGTAATAGCTTTTAACTATTGAAAAATAGAATATTTCTTTACCACAACCTCCCAAATCGATCGTTGCAGACCTGTGAACAGGGAAGTTTTGAAATTTCTAAAGTCAAATGGAAAATAACAATAAAGCAAAATCAAGACATCATAGTGCCACTTCTAGACGTCGGTGGATATCCTGACAGCGGTCTAGTCAGTCAACAGAGAGAGAGAGAGAGAGAGAGCAGAAAGAAAAACATGAAAGAATCTACGGAAGTTAATCTATAAACCTTTCAGTAGGGATATCGTCAGCGTATTTGGACGAGTTGAGGATATTTAAGAAGTATTTTTAGTTTTTCAAAGCTAAAAATGGAACTGGTGATGCACCTTTTATAACCGTTCTTGTCATTTTACTAATTGCAAAATGTGCGCAAATTTTAAACATTTATTTATTTACGTGAATATTATAAATTAATTATGACTTTGATTTCGATGGAGAAGAGTGCAATGACACAGCAACACTGCGAGCAAGGAAACTTGCTTAGTCGTTAAAGCTAAAGCAAGGAAACGGAATGACAGCTGAATTTTGGTGGGTAAGTGAACGAAACTCGTGTCTCTCCTTGGATAAGGGAAAATGTTTCCAGTATGTTTATTTCTCTTACAAAGAAACAGTTGAATTACATGATATAGGAAAGGATCTTTTCGAGGTACTCCTTAATTGTCAAACACATGGCATGATTGACAGTAAATAATCTTCCGAATTTAAATAAACTGTAGATGAGCCAGAAAACGGCTAAAAAAGCAGTAGCAGTCACCAAAACTTGAGCTTTGCTCACACGCGCTTCACCTTCAAAGCAAATCATCTCGCGTCAGCAAACACGGAGAGCATGGTTATGGCAATGATCCCTGAATAACAAAGCATTCATTCATTTATTTTCTTGTACAGAGACATGCAGGTTGTCAAATTCATTGTCCTTCACTCGAAATGGACTTTATCACAGGTCTGATCCCACGAGAATAATCATGTCTGTCAGAAAGACTTGACAACTCAATGAAGGAGCTCGTCCAGAGGTCATATATGAAGGCATTACAGCAGTATGATGAATAATTGCCATTGTTTGCCTACTTTCATTCTAATGCGAGAAATGTTCAAAAACAATGAACTTGGACTCTGAAAAAGACATTTTGTAAAACAGTTTGATTTGTCCCATCTAAATGTAATAGCAGCATGAATAATTAATGAGTGTTTTTTTGAGCAAAATTATAGAATGCGATTGTGGTAACATTTCAAAACTCAATACTAAACGAAAACTAAATCGCTAAAATAGTTTGACTAACTTAAAACATTTTTTATTGATGAAACAATATTTTTAAATAGCAATTACGTTTGTAGATGGAACTTTTAAAAACTATTCATAATTAATGAATCACCCGATGAAGCCACTCAACAATACTAACAAACAGAATGCACTCTTATAAGAGAATCACTACTACGACATCGAACTAGTGGCTACACTCTTCAGAATTTTAAAAACCAAAATACTGTAGTAAACAAGTCTTCATTGAACGACATCAGTTTAAAAATAAGTATGAGCTTGAGTATTAACTTCGATTTTCTCCTCGGAAATCTATTTTTGCGCCAGGATAGCAAAAGCAGATAAAAACTAAATTCAGGAACAAATTATAAAACAAACCAAGCATTGTAAAGTGTCCGTGTCCATTCATCGTAAACTAGGAGGCACCATGCGTGCATGCAGGGTAGGAAAGTTCAACGAGGGGTGAGCCCGCTTACTTAGTAAACCCGTAAACTGCAGGATCTTTGAAGCACAAACCGCAGGCAGAGCTCTAGACTCCTGAGCTGCAACATCATTGTTTTCCCTAAGTAGTGAACACGTAAGAAATCGTACGCAAAATCTTCCCTGATGATTGAATGCATAATTTCTAATCGATTATATTCTTATTACAAAACTACTCGTAGTTTTGGCGATGATGAGGATCAAGATAGACAAGAAATCATTCATCCTAGAACGATATACGGTCGACGGGAGAAACAGATGATTGTCACGGAAAAAGACGGGCAGACAGGGGCAGAAACGGAAACGGGCAGATAGGGACAGTAACGAAGACGAGCAGACAGAGACAGTCACAAAGATGGGCAGACAGAGGTAGTAACGAAGACGGGCAGACACATGCAGTAACGCACACAGAGGGACAGGGGGCAGAGAGCTCACAGAGGTGCAGGTCATTGCGCTTTCCTTGACCCACATACAGGGCATCTGAGGCGGTCCCTCACACTCGCTCTGGAGCGCTGCCTGCCATCACCAACTTGTTGGGCAACATCAGCAACATTCACACACATCCTCGCGTGTATGAATGCAAGACTTAGCACTGAAGATTGTTCGGCATTCATGAATACAAATTAGAATACCAATAGTTTTACATGTCCCAGAGAAAAGCACCCAATATTTTCGCCCTTATACAGCGACTCGACCACGAATTGAATAAAGTTATCCACCAACAGCTCAATATTTCATAAAACCATTGCAAAGGATAAACAAAATGCTGTTCAATGTTTAAAATACAGGATATGCTGGAGAACTACGCAATTTGTAAATTATTTGCCCATGTATTTTATACATTATCTGACAATACTCAATTACTATTGGTGGTACATATACTGCACAATTAAGTGCCCCATTAAGTACTTTTTAGGATGTAATGTTAGAATCATAATACCCAAGCAGGGCACATGGTAATGTAATTAAGCAGATATCTTAGTGGTCTTGAAGAAAAACTGGAAGAAGTTCTCAGACTTGATATAAGCATTAGTCAAACAATGTACTTAACAGGACGGAGTTTGCAATTTGCACTTTCGACGTACAATAACACCTCTCGACCAGCACCCACTCTACTGCACACAGAACGCTTCCGAGGGCGGTCGCTGAGAGCGTCCTTCCCTCCGACCTTAGCTTAAATAGTTGAGCCTTTACCGACCACATTTTTTACCCTAAGAGAGTTCATGCAACACAACCACATGCTGTTTATTGACTGATTATACTGCCAGCAGCGTCTTAGCAAACAGAACCGTAACACGTTCTCAGAGTTCGTAACTGTTCGGTGCAATGCTGACTTGATAAACCACCTTAGATTTTGTTTTAGTACACTTTTCCACGGAGGATTTCAAGGTCCATAAAAATAAAACATCCCATACAATATTAACATCCGTAAGAGTTTTCTAAGCTACCTTCAGTAGAGTGCGTAGCGCTAGTTGTGGGACTTTTTTACAGTATATAATTTTATAGTAACAGAGACATTTTTTTCAGTAACGTTCTATGTACGAAAAACGGTCATAAACAATCTCTTGTACAAGTACATTAAAATGCAGTCTCGACCCATTTCATTCTTTAATTTTCCATGGTATCGTATCTTACCACTAACGTATTGAATTCAAACGGAATCTAATTTATACTCAATTCGATAAGTCATTCAAGTTGTACGAGTCTCAAATTTAACAAGCAAGTAAAAACTTGGAGAAATCTCTCACCGGTTATTTTCTTATTGTTATTCTATATCACACAATACTTGAAGAAAGACATCAATGCGTACTTGGGGTCCTCGAGCTAATAGTATACCCTGATATTGGCCGCATGTCAAGAGGGTACCTTTCTCTATCCGAGGGTGGGTCTTCAAAGTGAAGGGTCAACAGCTCCTTCTTAGCAAACGATGCGTCAGCTCTTGAACTCTGAGTGCGTCAGCATCAGTTAACTCGCACTTTGAGGTACGAGCACACAATCACTGAGAATAAAGTGTTAGTATCTCCAACCACCGAGAAGCATGCACGAATACTGCTCTCTTTACACCACTTATATTGTAAATGAAAATTTTTCATCTAAGAGTACCAAAATCATTACGTTCTACCATAATTGGTCGAGAGTAAATGTATCTGCTAATTATTTGCATCAGTATAATTTTTTCCACTTCTTGTGGCATAGACTATGAGATCCAAAAACATTTACCGATTTTCTCTCGTTCATTAAAAATGATGTATGTTTTAGTGAAGTCAATTACTGTAGCGGATCTGTGTATTTTGCAGCATAGAAATGTATTTGCAACCGAAAATTAACAAACATGATTACTGAAACCACACCGAAACACGGAATTCAAGAAACTTGGAGGAATGAAATAAACGACGTGTTAGCCAAAACATTCAATTTTTCAAACAATACGAAGGAGATGAGGTACTGGCTTCAGAGAGATATAAACGATTCACTGACGACCCATATACAGAATAAAGCCAATCTCTTATGAAAAATTCATGCTGATCATCTGGAGATAGCGCTTGATAATCAAGGTGAATCACACGTGTGAAGCACAGAACTTGCAAAGCAGGGCTGTATTTCGTGTGACAACTTCAGGTGAAGGAAGCCGTGAAAATGCTGTGCACCATAGCCAAATTAATATGAAAGAATCCATAAAATTGCTGTACATCATACGGTAAATTTCTCAGAACCTCTTGAGAATAATGCCTTATGTATTACATTGAAAGATTTATTAATTTTTATAGCTCTCTGAAGCCAGTATCTCATATCCTTTGTATTGTTTGAAAAACTCCTCTGAAAAAGACCACAAATAACGAATCATAACAAAAACGATGGTCAAAATAACGAGGTTTGAGCGTAAATTTATTTATTTCGACCATTAATTGTTGCCTTATCCCAACATAACGTATGGATAGACCACATTAATACAAGACGAAACTTCATGTCTGCACTGCATGGCAAAGTCTACCAAGATCACCGGCCAGTTTGACCAGGGTTAGTTCCTGTAAAACTGAGGTCGACATCAGTACTTGAGTGACATTCATAACCGGTTGTGTTCCAGAAGACGCTTTCAACTCAAGCAAAAACTACCAAGTCCATCAGATGCGAGAAGAAGGCTCAATTTTCTATCTCTCTACACCTGCACGGCAAAGCTCGATTGCGTTTACGGATTCAGAAACAACTGACGGCTGCAGAAACATGATCTAAAGCGCAAACCAGCGTCAGAAAAGAAATTGGATTAGGATAATAAATATGGGATCAACTATTCAACACTCTCGTCATGATGAGAAACGGCTTCACGAATGTGAAACAGTAAAATCTCGTTATGTAGCACTGAACTACCTTGCAGAAAAATGGAATAATCAGAGAATTTACGATAAGTAAAATCAGGGTCCAAAAAATGCAATCCTCGTGAAAAAAATTAAATAGACTGAGAAAGATGGAATAACTCGGTGCTAGCCTGTGCCAGCGACTGGGAACTACCATGGGAACGAAGAAACACGAGAGTCACGAGGCGAGCTGGAGATTTCCTAAAGGATATTCTTATAGAATATCTCTTACATAAGAGGAGCTCTAATTAGTAAATGTTTTGCCAATACATTTCCGTGAGGCTATAATGAGAGAGAGAAGGCAGCATAGTTCTCAATCTCTCACGCCTCCATTAAAGAGCGAAGTTAAATGAAAGAATCGAGGATTTAAATTCAACCCTTGGGAATGAAAAACAAAGAACCGAATTTTTGAACTTGATAACTTTTGAAACTATCTATAAAAATATTGAAGCATTCCACTAAAACAAGCAACATGACTTGGAAACTAATATTCAATCATACACTGAAAATGTCATAAGTTTAAAATTGTCTTAATAAAGAAATCTCCTGAATTTTTCGTAAATAAAACATTTAGTTGCTTGCCAAAGAAATTTTATTCAGTTATTTATTCACTTTTCTTCCTTTTTATAAACGAAAATATTAGGAAAAATTTTCAGCCACGTCTTATTTCTCTGCCTGGACGTAAATTAAACCATTTTAAGTATACTAAATAAAAAGTTACCTCGGTGACTGGAAATTAAATAGAACCAGACAGGTAAAGAATCCAACATTCACAGAAAACGAGCGTTATGCAGAAGCCACCGCATGGCCCTGCAAAATTTGCATGTATATTTCGTTACCAAATGAAACTGTTTATGGACTTCTACGCTACAAGGAAGGTATGCACAGGAAATATGTGTTTAACATATCTCTGATGTGAGCTATCCTCGAAGGATGGAAAGATTGAAGGAATTGAAGAAACTGAAGAAATCGGAGCGGTGCAAGCAAGCGTTCAACCAACAGAACATACAGTAACCTTATGGAGCGCGATAATGCGGGCCTCACGCCTAACTTATTTGATGAGACGTAGTACTATTACTTAATATAAATACGTGACAATATTACTATCAAATACGTACGTATGAAGAGTAGGAACACGGTGAATTTTGAAGCATTTCCAACCACGTGACACTGCTTTCCTTGCATTTTGAACGTATATATCATAGCATTGAACAGGCTGTTTCTATCCCGCTCCAGCCTAGAAATCTGGAATTCCCCACTTGAGTGGTACTGTTCTCCAGGAATTGTGAAATGAACCTAATTGGTAGGCAATTGAGACCTAATCTCCCATTGCTTCGATCTTGCCGCGGCTTAGTCAAGTTTCCGCATTCGAACTGCGTCCATGATTGAGTTTTAGGGCCTTGAATATTGAGTCAGACGAAGAGGATTGGTAATCACTGTAGTTATATACAGGTGTACGAAATACAGTTGTATGAAACTTGCATTGACGAGTTCTTAATCGTAGACAAAGTCTAAGATTGCTTCGTTCAGTATCACCATTGAAAAATTAAAACTATTACAGTACTTTCTGTTTAGGGTTTTCATTATTTAAATATTATAAGAATAACTTTTTTGCTAATCTACTTCGCAAATTTAAAGTTTTCCTTGTGAAAACTACGTTTCATCGTTGTGAAAAGGATGATTTACGGTCACGGAAAGCCAAAGATTGAAAAGGAATATTCATCAAAAGTTAATCGAATTTTGTATTTAATTCCTGACATGTCTTCGATTAACATTGCTAGTAGTCTCACAAAAATTCTCCTCCCACAAACACGTACTCCGAGTCAACAAAAAAGTTCATCTCGAGAATCAAGCTTAATGAAAACGGAACTAAATTAGAACTACATTTTTTATTATTGTATACATTAACTATGATATCATTTCTTACTAATTAGAGCATGAGCCTCCGTGCAAAACAAGAAACAAGTTTCAATAACACAAAGCTGCCTTCCATAATGAAGATTTTTATCGGAACACAAAAGAATCCTTGAACCGATGCAACGATGTTGCTTCTTGAGGCAGCAATCAGTGCATGAGAGTGCGCTGGCCGCCCACATACTGGATATGTGATATGTATGTGCTATGGCTGTTAATAACAAATCAAATGAGGGCTCTGAAGCATGGGGTATTCAAAAGCCACAAGCCAGGACTGCAGCACACAGGACTTTCACTGAGAGTTGCTGAACTGACGGAGGCAATGGCATCTGTTTACAGAGTCCGTGCTATACGGGAGAGGGATTTTTTTGATCATGAGTAGCGAAGGGGAGGAAAAGCGACAACAACAGGGCGCGTCCCACACAGGTGATGAGAGAGCGCGTCCCACGCAGGTGATGACAGCGCGTCCCACGCAGGTGATGACAGCGCGTCCCACACAGGTGATGACAGCGCGTCCCACACAGGTGATGAGAGAGCGCCCCACACAGAATAGAATAGGATAGAATAAGGCGATAGGAACGAGCCTTTTGGCCCATTTTTGGGTTCGTACCCAAATCCCATGCCGTAATTCCAGCCATACGATGGTCATACACAAACTAACCACCGCGGCAGCGGACCTCGAACCTGGGTCTTCTCGCATCGCAAGCGAGTTCGCTGACCAGTCGACCAAGCTGGTGGTTCGTGAGAGAGAGCGTCCCACACACAGGTGATGAGAGAGCATCTCACACGGTGAGGGACAGGCGTCCCACACAGGTGACGAGAGCATCCCACACGGGTGAGAGACAGGCAGGAGACAGCGCGCATGCTCCGACCTGAGGGTGTCACGTGACAGACGAGGACGGTACGCAACCACACACACTCATCATTTACTTCATCACACAGATGATAACATTAATCTATAAACTATGAACAGTACTATATAAGATACGATACTCTAAAGAATGGCACGAGTAAGAGATTTTGCTCTATTAGCGTAGTAAAATGTGTAACGCGCGTGAATTGCGCTAGTGATGTCTATTATTTTAACGTACTTCGGGAAGTTACAGAGAAAAACTGTGAACAAATGTTCGCAATTTGGATTTGTAAGCGTTTAATGTTGAAAAACTGAAGAATTAAAACTTAATGAAACTGTATAATGAACGGGCAGGAACAATATCGTAGACATTCCTCCAATGAAAGAGGGCTACTTACTTACAGAGGAGCAAAAAGGAAGACGGGAATCGCTTCCGAAATATAGAAAGAAACTCGCAAAAGACTGCGGACTTCGCGGTGAACAGTTCTAGGTAATCCACAAGGGCGATAAAGGACCTTAGGTGTACTGACGAACAGACAGACCTCGCCCTTAAACTGTCACATTACATTGCATGCAACTCTTTTCGCGGTAAGCGTCCTTAACACTTTTTTGAGATTTTTGTACACTTATCATTTAAGTTTTGGTTCACTTATGAGAACAAACGACCGTTTGGGGATCATCAACCAATGTATTTCTACCATTTCATGATCTTAACGATAAGTATTTTGTATACATAAATATTCAAAGGGAAAAGATACTTAGCAAGCTTATGAAAGCTTACGTAGAAAAAATTCTAACACGGAAAAGTGAAGCCCAATGTCTAATGAACGAGCTCATTAAGGTTGTTCTGAGAATAGAAGATGTCATATTTTTTTTAATATATGTAGCTCCTGCATTATTCGCAACTACTATTGTTGAGGCATTTGCCGCGTCAGCATCATTCTTGCTCCTATACATTTTTTATTTTATTGTTTAGTGAAAACATGAGATTTATGCATCAATAAATGTGTATCCACATCCTAAGAACTTTAATTATAAGGGGTTCGAAAATGTAATGTTCATGCATATGTTATGTCTCTATTTGATTGCAATAAACAATTTTTCTTTCTATCTTTATTTCTTAACTTTAATGGAAATCGCATTCCCATCAGATGTAAGCGCCAACCGCACAGTGCAGATCAGAAAAAATGAAACACATGAAAATCTAAATAAAAATGATTAGCATTGAGGTAGCATCATCCCAAATTTAGATTATAATTTCAATCAAAGCATGCCGTCCACAGGTCAGCAACGAGAAAATCACCGACACAACATTTTTACTTGTACCTATTTCGAGAGCTCGGAACTCCTGTAGACGAACACAGCTTTCAATTCCTTGAATGACTCGTTAACAAGAGCAGTGTCATATTTTGTGATTATGATACACTCACTAGTAATTCATAAGGATTACTCAGACAAATATGGCAGCCTCTTTAGATAGAATGCAAATTAAATTCAAGTCAGACTGCACCTTACTATATATAGAACATCATTCGACAAGCCTACATTTCATTCACTGCAACTCTACTAGCTCTGAGCTGAATTTCAAATGAAAAACGAGAGCTTAGAAACGACTAAACAAGGCAGTTAATTAGAGCAACAATGAGCAAGTTCGGGCGCCCGTGAAGGAGAAAAGATCGTAGAGACCTCAAAATAGCCAATGACACCGAACAATGCTCTGAAAAGTAACGGTAGCAAGATCCGGCCGTAACGAGAAGGTCGCCTTTAGTCGCCTACACATCGATCAGAGCAAACGTGCTCCAAATCCACACAATGCAAAGTTCTGTTCGTTGTGGGGTCGCGCGTTCACGGTTAAATTCAAGTTTTTACGAGCTAGGTTCTAAACATGTCATTTATACACAATGAGCTCATGAGCAGATGAAGTGGCCGTCGGACAGTCACTGAATAGATGAAGTAAGTATTGTTAAAACAATACAAGGATGAAGAAGAGCATAAATTAGACGGTAATGAGTAAAAACTAAAACTAAGGCTATTATTATAGTAGCAAACTTTCTTGCACGTTCCAAAAAAATGTGCTAAAAACATTAGCACTGGAATGACAATATAATTTTAAAAATTTAAAATTGGACCATTTAATTAACAGCTTTGAAGAAACGCGTTATGCAAAGGATTAGTGAGTTTTGGTGTCAGTCTCAGAATACCATTAAATAAGCTGTGAGTGTATTACAAGTAATGAATAACTCAACTTTCTATACAGGAACAGTACCGCATTTCTTTTTAACTCTGCGGCTGATAAAACCATACTTCAATATCATTATATAATTCAGCAGTTTAAACTTGTAACACAATTTAATAGAAAAAGTCGAAATAAATTAATAGAGAACAATTCGAGATATTCCGTCAGAAGAAGCCAAAGCTATTAGTTGAATGAGATCCTTCCTTCATGAAAGAAGTGATTTGTGGGCATGAAAACTAAAAGTTCCCGTTCACAATGAAGCGAAACAAATCTCTTGTACACTGATGAATTATTACACACAAAAAAGCGTAAAAATTTTTTTAAAATCGTACAGAAGTTCAGCGAGGGGAAAAATTGAAAATATTCTCAAAATTTTGCATCGCACTGACCGAAATGAGGTCAAAAGCAGCAAATATCAAAATGATGATTTGAGATGATCGAAAACCTGCCAATAATTAGTAAACAAAAATATACAGTGAAGCTTCTGAAACACACAAAATCAGACATAAAAATAGAAAATGATAGATCGAATTTTTCCAACATTCACCGGTTTTTACCGGTTATCAAATGATAAAAAACGTACTACTATGAGGCAAAATAAAAAGTAAAGAATATTTTCACGCAAATAGCAGCAGAGGTTAGAATTCAAGTAAGAATATGAATAGAGTATTCGCAGGAGAGGCGTGACTTGAAATACGAAGACATAAGCGGAGCGTGGGTCACCGTCCAGTTTCTCCTCGGCCGCACGACGTAGGTCGGAGAGAACTCGCAGATTTCTCGCCGAAAAATCCACTCTCGATCAACGAGCTTCCCGGTTGCAGCACAGGCCCTGGCCTCGTGGGCTGATTTTGCTACGATGTTAAGAATTCACGGTAACCCGAGCAGTGCAGCACCAAGGGAAGTAATGCGTAAGAAATTAGGTTCCATTGAAGCGTTTCTCAGGACGAACTTGGCTTGACAACTACTCTGGCGACAGCAATAATTGTTCGTTCAACAAACAAAACTAAACCACGCAACATTTTGTAGCAGGAACAGAACAAACATGACAAAACCACGCACCACCGACGCAGCCAATCAATTGTGTGGATTTTTTTTGTATGTTTCATTGAGGTGGAAAGTGTCAGCGAAGGTTGGAAGAGCGCGAGCCCAAGCAAGACCCCAGGCCACAACAATGCTGAGCCGAGTCACGGCAAGCGCTGCTCTCGGCCTATTGTGTAATGCAGGAAATGCTGCACTCCCAGCCTGCTCACCTACCATGCACTTAAAGATACTCTCACACACACAACCTGTTATTCATAACGCATTTTTCTCAGTAGGCCCGTTATCAGTATTGACATAGCTAGTAATCATAGATTAGTGATAAATCAGGGGCTCGTCGAGAACGTGTTGCCGCTCAACATATTTTCATATCATGAATATCCCAAATGTCAATTCCAGCGAGGAATTTTTTTAATGCATGAAATTTGAATATTTTGTTCTGGTCGCCTTTTTTTACGGTCACTGTACGACTCACAGTCAGTTTACGGCTAGAGTCCAAATTGTTTTTAATACGCGATTTTCCAAACTCTTTGTGATCCCACACCACTATGCCTGCTGTTACCGATGAAAAGATGTCATTAACACGTTGCCTCCGATTGCCTGACTGGTGTACATCTTCACTTTGTACGCATCGTCACTAGAAGGATCTGAAAAAAATACAGAACCTAACCTCAGTGGTACACATACGTACCACTTCGGAGTCAACGTGTTAATTCCTTTTCCGAATAATTTCACAACGCACGGAACAAATTCACTGTCCAAAAAACTCAACTTGTGATGAGAAAAACAAAATTCAAAGCAACTTCAAAATTATACTTACTGAACAGAAAGTAACTAACGTGTTATATCTAAATCATGTGCGACACATGGACTTATTTCTGGCAAGATGAGCAGGACGATGTTGCATGGACCGACATTGCTTAAAAACACGAGAACTTGCAATACTGTCTCAGGTACCATTTACATCTCACAGTTCCGCAAACTTCAATGCCATACGTGAAGCAACAATCCCATACGTGAAGCAAATGAAAAATACAGCTTATTGGCCTCAATAGAAACCAATCATCTCGTATACAGTAATCAAAATTGACCACTAAATACAAAGGTTTGAAAACTTGGAGAAAATTTTAAGGGTTTAGGTATTACTTAATTGTGCACCGCTTTAACACCGAAAGAAATTAAGATTACCTGAAGAATATGAAGACCATCTGGACGTTACAAGCCTTAGTTTATTATCAATAGCAGTTACATGCAACTCATACAACATGTTTAATGGTAATATTTCAAGGAAAAATAGAATATGGGCTTATGGTATTCAGATGATACGCATTATGACGTCGTGAATAGATGAAGAGTCATGAGAATAGAAATTAAAATATGTTAATATCTATCATTTCCTTAATTTCCGCATACTATCGTGATTACAAGAAACATTCACACAATACTGAAATGTGGACCAGACGCAAGGTCGGCGTGTTTAGTAATTACGTCACGCAGACTCTACGACCCTCACGTTACGTGCACGGTGAGTCGCACCCGCTTACTCGGACACCGAGACGCTGCCTACCCTGTTGACATCGAACGTCAAACAGGTCCGGCCAGTACGTCTTGTATGGAAGGCCACATAGGTTCTTTTTATCACCATAATAAACACCGAAAGTTGAAGCAAAAATTGCAGTAAAAGAAACTTCACATGAAATATTCCTTAGGAGCAAAATCTTTTCCTGAACCACTGAATAATGGAAGAGCGGAATTAGTTTAACGAAATTGAACTAAGCCGTCACAAAGAGAAACTCAGTTGAAAGATTTGTTAATTGACTGAAACCATAAATGAAGAAACAATAAAAATGTTTTCGTTTTTTATACATAATACTGCTGGAACACAGCTATCGCTCAAACCGTCCGGAGAAGAGATATTTAGGTTTTACCCACTTTCTTCTTTCCCGCACAGTTTTAAGGTTGGGAAAAACATCCAAATGGTAGAGGACAAACACTCAAATGCACAGTAATTTATTTGAACTGGCAGCCTAAAGACAATGTTTATGCTCTTCGTTTTTACAACAGGACCAAGAACCACAAGTCGGATTTCCGCATTCTCTAGGCATTACGTCCATCTATGCAGCATTGCTTTTAAAATATTCGGCTCAATTGTGTTCCACACTTCCATGTGTCATAATTGCTGCTCTTGTGCAAACGAGTAGTGTAAAACCAGATACGTTTATAAAACTTAAAAATAAACGCGTATATATATAATGGATTTATTAGGGAGATTAATTTGGTTAGCATAGTGCGTGAGTTTACATATTCGTCAGTAAATCTAGCACACGAAATGCCCACACGTATTTCAGGCAAAACACGACATACGCCAGCTCTGCACTTTTACAGCCTAGCATAATTGAGTTATTTTTAACTTCGGTGAAAAGGAAAACAGACGTCGTAATAATCGGTCATTGCGCAAGAGAATGATGGTAAGGCAAAAGGCAGCTCACTAGGGTCTCTCTAGGATATTTGAACTCAATCTTTTTGAAACATAAAAAGGTCTTGAAGACTCGAGAAGAACTATTTATTAGGCATCATGCCACAGGCATTCTAATACTCGTATATCAATTTCCTAAAATGTTAACTTTTTAATCGAGCGGTTAACTTAGGAAACAATCTTACATGAAGTAGTAAAACAAAATCATGCTATACTTGAACTAAAGTACAGAATTTGAACTCACACATGTATGAACATAAGTTCAAATCAAGGACTACTATAAATAGTCCTAGGTTCAAATCTAAATTCTTAAACCGTATCATTCAGCTGGAATGAAATTAAAAATTGTATCTTTGTTAGGCTCTTTCCAGAATATCAAAATATAGAGTAAATGAAAATTTAAAACTTACGCACCGCTAGTTCAATTTGCGCGTAAATAATTTAATCCTTGTTGAAATCCAACAAAATATCAGGGTTACAAATTATTGTTAACTGCAGACTAATTAGATTTTATAAAATGAAATTTCCCTAACGTTGAGCGTCCTGAGAGTATGAGTCCGGCTAGAATTCAAAGCAATCTTCTCTATCGATTAATTGATGTCATGCTAAAGCCGCTCAATTGTATTTGGCTTCACACTACTGCGTTTTAACAGATTCTACTGTCACATTATACCGAATTTTTTCCTTGAATGACGACAATCAATAAAAACATACAAGAATACAACGACGAATTATTTGATAAGCATCGAAAGGTACGCCTGTTAGAGGCAGTAGTCAATTGAAGAGCACTTATGAAGTTAACGTTACCTTGCACCGCGACCTCTGCTGGGCTACAAATATTTTCTAAGGAAAACTTTACTTAACCTGAAGACTGGGCGGTGTATTCTTTAGGAAAGGTCAATAATTGCAAAGATCGTACAAAGTTTCTCTGTTCGGACAGCCATCAGAAACCACGACGCACCTCAGATTGTAATCCCGAGTCATCGATATGATGCAAGGCCTTGGCCTGTCACGGCAGTGAGGGAACTAGGAGTGAAGGTGAGGGAGCAGTGATGCTGGGCATGTGGAAAAAAAGATTATTGAAGACAAGAGAAATATGATGGAGGCCATGACTATCAATAATATAATAGTCACCGTACAAGCATGGTATTTTTGAACCAATTGAGAAATACGTCAGCACGACACATCAGCAATCTTACTCACAAGCTACTACGCTCAGGACGGGAAGTTTTTACGGTGAACTTCCCACTTAAAAACGGCTGAATACGTGGATGTGAATCAGTGAGAGAGTGCAAGGGTCCGAGTGGTTTGCAGTAGAGGTAGATCATTTTATTTCGTTCAGAAATGAGAAATGTTTGAAATGTGCCAAAAACGTGCCTGTAAGTGCCTTCGAACACTCTTGCACACTAAAACTGAAATTTTCATAGAATGCATTGATTTACATACACAGGCCTTATGAGCCAGTACGCAAAATTCGCAGCAGCATGACCACCAATATCTGGATGTCCAACATTATTATTTACTATGATACTGAGAGATTGCATACACCTACGACAGTAGCTCTCATACTAATGAATATGCCACCTTGAATCTAAAAGAAGAAAGAAGAATGCAGAAATAGAAAAGATTGCAGGCAAGGAGTTCACCGAAATATCACATCAGCCATCTCTTCAAACTAAAATACATAAGACGATGTACAGTTTGCCCAACCTAAGTTAAATACTAAAATCAAGCACTGACTGTAGCAGTTATTGCTGGCAATTCTGTTGCGAAGAACTAAGGTTATTAATGCTACGTCTCTTAGGTGCAGCAAACTAGCATGGATAATTTTACTAGTACTTCCTCTCTGAGAGGAGCTCATGAATCCTACTTATCTTCTGAGAACCGCTAAGTGTCATAGATACGCGTAAGAACTATTCTCTACAGTGGGGAAATTATGGTGTTCAACAGCAATGTATTCTAAAAAGAAATAGATTTCAAGATTTTGGTAACTCCTAAGCCAGAAATTATCGCAAATTACGCACGTACTACGACGTCAGATTATAATCAGATCGTCACACTCTTGACGAATAGCATAACTCACTAACGCAAATTGCATGTTTAACGCGTATTATACACACATTTATCTAGACATATACTGTATTTGAACGAGTAACGGACGCACAGAGCGGGCACATTTTTCTGTAACCAGAATTGACGTTTATTCAAATCCAACAATCTGTGAATATGAGAACAGTAATTTTTAACTATAGGAAGGTACTTCAAATCGAAAGAAGTGTACTATAATAATTGACGGAATAGCGTGAATGCTGCCTATAGAACATAAACAATAAATACCTAACATTTATTTTAAGTTTCATGAAAGTGCAGTACATCAGGATAGTTTTAAATGACAACTACTGTATAACTACTACCCTCTTGCATACATAAACGCGTACGAGTGTTGAGTGTTAATTTAGCATAATGCGACAGCGAAATCATGAGCTTAAAAACACGTAGAAAGTTCTTAAAGCACACATAAAAAGGTTGTTATACGACCAGAACGTTCATTCTATAACTTAGAATTTGACAGCATCATCTTAGACAGCATTTACAGCAGGCTCGCATGAGCAGCTTTCACAGGAGAGATTTTTGGACGGAATCAGAGTCCTAGATCAAAAGACTGCGCAACAAGGGTTCCACGTACAAAGCGAGGCGTTGTCTTAACATACCATGCAACAAATAAGTTTCAGAACACGCAACCTGGATTGATCATAGTTGAAACTTGGATCTAACACGGGGAATAAAAATTACCACTAATAACGTTGCGGCACGAGCAACACTCATAGCAATTGAAGTAAGCGTGGATACTTAGTTACCTTGGTTCAAGAGTAGACCTAGGAGTCAAAGCGATCTGGCTCTGGCCCGCAGCACGTACACAGCCAGGTTCAGGGTCCGACAATCATGTCTGAACACCACTCTAGGCCAGTGAAAGGAAACTGATGTAGCGCTGTTCTTCTGAAGGACTTAACCCGAGAACCCTGACACTCACACCCCTCGTGCATGAACAGTTACTACCTAAACTGCACAGTACCAAGTAACACTCACACCCCTCGTGCATGAACAGTTACTACCTAAACTGCACAGTACCAAGCAACACTGCACCTCAGTGTACATGAGCAGTGCCTGTCTTCACTGTACGGCACCAGGCAACACTGCACTTCAGTGTACGTGAGCAGTTCCTATCTTCACTGTACGGCACCAGGCAACACTGCACCTCAGTGTACGTGAGCAGTGACTGCTTCATTGCACCAAGCAACACAGCACCAGGCAACACTGTACAGTACCAGGCAACAC
>VCRD01001217.1:25783-41392 GCA_006783055.1 Trinorchestia longiramus
CACCAGGCAACACTGCACAGCACCAGGCAACACTGCACAGCACCAGGCAACACTGCACAGCACCAGGCAACACTGTACAGCACCAGGCAACACTGTACAGCACCAGGTAACACTGTACAGCACCAGGTAACACTGCACCTGATCTGACTGTCTACGGACCAAATATGTGATTTCTGAAGCTTATTTAT
Source organism: Trinorchestia longiramus (assembly GCA_006783055.1). Classification (NCBI taxonomy): domain Eukaryota; kingdom Metazoa; phylum Arthropoda; class Malacostraca; order Amphipoda; family Talitridae; genus Trinorchestia; species Trinorchestia longiramus. The sequence continues at coordinate 25,972 of VCRD01001217.1, forward strand.
TGAAAATTTAGCAGTAAGAAAATGCTATAAATTTGTACTAGTGTTGAAAGATGGCTCTATATTTTACCGTAATAATAAAACGACATTTGTATATAGTTTTCCTTCCGACTGCGCAAATAGAAAATCCTACATATCAATATTTATACGCAAATTTAACAGCCCATCAAAACTACATAAAAACTTCCGTTGAAGAACAAGTTTTATTTTTATACAATGTTACAGGTTTGTAAACCACAGGACTGAAGATGAGAGTGCAGTAGAGTTATACATCTACTGATATTATAAACACAGGCTAATATAATTAAATAAATTGAAAAACGGACAATTGAACTTACCATGCACTTGACTGCTTAACTAAACAGCAGGGTAAATTTTGGTGGTCTTATCCATGAACAAGGTGACAGTACTGACGTGACATTTTGTTTCTAAGAAATACTTAGCAATTGATTCGATCAAAAAAGTATAAGTGAAATGAAAACTGTTCATGGTTTTCAACATCTAACCGAAGATCCAACATAGCATGCGCAACAACTTCGCAAAACATTTCAAGACAGACTTATGAAGTTGATGGTGAACACAACTCCCTGCACTTCCCAGTTGTCTTAAGATACTCCGTAATAAATATGATAGAGGTTAATTGAAAATTAGTTTCCTGAAGATGGAATTAAGATATAAAAAATTAATAGAAAGGAGAAAAATGACACACCAGAGCGAAATAAAACAAGCATTGCAAACTTGAATTAATTTAAAATAAAATTCAAGTCTAACAAGATATATAACCTCTGATAATCCACACTTGGTCTAACGTAAATTGAACAAAACTAACAAAAGATGAGCGTCGATAGAGTTTTTCATAATTTGTAGAGGTCGTCGCAGAGCCGGTATCTGGCGGAGGATAGGTGGTTGAGGATAGGTAAGCGAGGATAGGTAGGTGTCCAGCGTCAACATCACTGACGGAGCATCTAGGCGGTAACCCGCACCTAGCTTTCTATTTTGGGGCCAAATATTTGATTATCTCATGGGTTCTCAACCTGGAGTTCGTGAACCCCTAGGGGTTTACTGGAAGGTTTTCAGGGGTACTTGGATGGCTGACGAAGAAGTCATTAAACTTTAAAATCGTTCGATCACATCCTTTGCAGTACCTTTGTATATTGAGTTAGTCCATATATTAAAATTTTATTTAGTGTGCTTACTGGGGTACTTACGGGAAAAGGGTTGAGAATCCCAGCATTAGCTCATCCATGAAACTTTTGTATCAGGCTCTATTAGTTTCATCCATGATAACCATGAAGTTTCATCCATGATAACCATGAAGTTTCATCCATGATAACCTATATGTCACAAAACTGTGGAGTCGCAGACAGAATGCATGTTCAATTTATCATTTTTTTCAAGCGTTGTAGTGTCAAGATAGGTGTATAATCCAGGACGGATATCGAGTTTATTTCACTCATATTTTCACAAATAAACATCTGACAAAACTTTCCACAAACCCAGTAAAAAATATGTTCCCCTTGATACAACGAAATATCGTCGTTAACAAATTGACATCGGTCATGTAGAAGACATTTCTTCGATTTGTAGAAGCAAATACATATCTTTCTTACATGAAGTATTTAGTTAATGCAGAATTTTTTCGCTTAGACACGCTTGGACATTTTTAGATCATTGTATACCATGGACTCTAAATGCAAACAAGTAATGCTATACACACTGACATTACAACTTGCAAGTACCATAAATTGTTAACAAGTTACAAAAAACAATGATGATATGTGCAGAAAATTCGTTCATGACAATAAGACATATAAACATGACATATAATTTACCTGGCATTCGCTCACACACTAATTTTTCAGCACTAGCATGACATCATTTCTCAAGTCCTCTTTCTAGTCAAACAGCACAATATAAAAAAATGAGAATAACGAGTGAGACCTCGGTCTCCAAAACAAGAAACAAATGAGCTACACACATGAGACAGTTCAATTTGCCCACACTAAAGATTAAAGCACAAAGTGAAACTTCATCGGCCGGAAGCTGTAAAATTTCTTCATTAACCTTGGTTTCCGCTATGGGTTCAGTAAATAAAGTTTTTTTGGGAAGAATAACTAGGACGCTACAGCATCCGGTGAAGTGATGCCACCTCAAGGGGAAACACGTCAAATGCTCGGTCAGGGGCCAGTACCCCCGGCAGCAAACCTCGCTAGCTGTTACTCGCCTCTCTCGCATTCGGATGAAAGGACTGACCTCGGAAGTTACTCTTCAGTACAATCTCTGATGCACACTCACACTTTCCGAGTGAGGGCACTGACCTGGAATTTCTCCGAGGCACCAACTAACCCCGGAGCATGCAGCAACCTCCTTAGAAAGTGAACGAAGAGCGGACCCAACTGGTTGTCGCTGCCGCTTATGTTACTGAGAATTCATACTCTTGTGTCACACATGTTGCGCTACTGATCAGGTGGTTGAACTTGCTTGCGTGCGCTTCAAGTTCGACGAACTCGTAGGAAACGCGTACGGGTCGTAGAGGGTTCCTAGAAATTCCGAGTTAACCTCTTCCGTTGGAAAATTTTGTTTTCAGTCAGGTCGTAAAGAAACGTTTTCACTTTGGGTAGAAGAACTTGAGTCAGTAGTTTCCGGTTAAAAGTTGAGAAATACATCATATTAGAATATAATAGTATGTAAAAAAAGAACGGGAATGCTGAAAATCAATGAACGTTGCGTCAGTTATTGTGATAAATAAAGAAAGGATAAGCTGAAAAGAAATCAACGTACATTCATGTCAAGAAAAGAAGTTCTTTCACAATATACAAGGCATAATTTGTCAATAGGACTTTCTCTTAGGAGCCCCAGTGGCTCGGCCAAGTGACAGACCGTGGTAGAACGTTGCCGTCTAAGGCTCGAAATTGTTCTCGTACTCCAAGACATTTAATATCAAGCAGAAAATTGGTAATCAAACTTTGAAATGAATATCTGGATAAAAATCTTTACAAACAGTTAACTAGTTTAATCACATTTTTGACAGAAGAAATAGATAATTCCACAGAGAACTATTGGGGTTGCGTCAAATACTCTTTGCTCATCCTCGTAATAGTCCTAAATATCCTGTGTTCAGATAGCATGCGAAGCGCTAAATCGAGTGAAATTGGCAGCGAAACTTCATGATAAAGAAACCGAGTACAAAACAACAAATTTCATTCGTCATTATTATGGTAATGTATTAAAGAGACACTGACGCTCATGGTTCATTTTAACAAGTACGATGGCAATCAGTGAAGGACTTTGTTGGTGATAAGACCTTATCTGGTTGCATAGCCAAAAGTTGCGAGAAGAATGGGGCTCGAAACGACATTTTTTAAACACGAAGACGTGATGAAGAAACAATAACCTACCACAACAATTCATATTACGATTATGTTTGTCAAACGCAATAAAATCGAGCAGACCCATAAATTTCAAGGCTGTTCGCTCATGAATCGCAGAGTAGTGTCATGAAAACAAAGGTCAAATATTCGTGCACCCACTCTAGTCGTTGAAATAACGGAGAGTCACGTATGTGTATTAAGTAGTAGTTCCATAAACTATTGTACTGCCACAACTGCGTGCAATATCGGCATGGTCGTCACAAAAACCTTGCAGTACACCTAATGGCGACGTAGGCCTTGGAATGCCTGTCACGCTCACCAAAATACGCAAACTATTGCATGAAGGTGCTGTTACACCAAAATAAATGAAGAAAAGAACAGTGAAACAAGTGAAAAAGCAACCGTGAGAAGGTAAGAATGTGACGTAAGATTGCATTCGGTGACGCAACAGCTACGGAACAAAGCTACGTCAGTTGCGCAACACGGTCGAGCGTTCGCAAATGTCAAGGATTGCGTTGCGGTGACTCTTTAGCGAACACAGAGGAAGTGAACGAGCACAATCTAGGCAGACCCTATAACTTGTACATTTACATGCATTTACACCCTATAACTTGCACATTTACATGCATTTACACCCTATAACTTGCACATTTACATGCATGTACACCCTATAACTTGACATTTACATGCATGTACACCCTATAACTTGCACATTTACATGCACGTACACCCTATAACTTGCACATTTACATGCATGTACACCCTATAACTTGCACATTTACATGCATTTACACCCTATAACTTGCACATTTACATGCACGTACACCCTAAAACTTGCACATTTACATGCATGTACACCCTATAACTTGCACATTTACATGCATGTAGACCCTGTAAATTTCACGTCCATACGGACGTAGCCCTTGTAACTTAAAAACATAGAAACAAGCCACCTCAGTCACTTGAAAGTACTTGTATTGGGTATGAAGACCCAGTAAATTGTACTCATATACATGTAGACCTTGTAACTCGTGCATTTTGAAGCACGCAGACTCACTCAATAGCTAATTTATGTGGATGCAAACCTAATAAAAATTGAACGTTGACAAGTTTGCAGACTCGTTAGTTTGTACGTACGAGCACTCAGTCGCTTGTGTGTTAGTAACACTGAAGACTCATGCTAGCAACTTGTGAGTCTGCATACACAAACGATGTATACTTTCAAGTACGCAGATTCAGACCCTGCGTGCTTACATGCACCTAATACGAACATTGAACCAGTAACGACGCCCTATTCCAGAGATGTAGTCCGTAATAAGGTGTGTTTCCACGAAGTGCTTCGTAATGAAGTGAACTCTCTACTTACGAAGCATAAGCTAATTCTAAATTAATGAAGAACATAGACTAAAAAGAACTCTCCCTCTCTCTTAGGTGTTTCCTGGGACTCAATGAGCGGAACGTAAGCAGAGTCAGTCTAGGGTCACCAGATGGCCCGACATGGAGACGAGTTGGTGTCAGCACAACGAGCACGCGGCAGCAGGACAGAGGAGCGCTCTACAGTCGTCGTGCTTTCATTAATATGCAGCAAAGCCGCATTTTCGAGTACAAGTTTCCAGAAAGTGATGTTTCCAGCAAATATTATTCCGGTGGCCATGCTTGCGCTATGAGAAAATCACCACCATTGCTGGAAGGATTTTGGTTGCGTAGGTTCAATTGATAATTTTCTAAATAAGATAGAGAAAACATTATTAGCCGCATTGTTATGCAGGTTGTATTTCCATCCGTGCAATACAACCACAATGAATACACGTGTGTTCCAAGGACGGTATGGTAGAATACGATTAAGAAAAACCTTTCAGCACATACGAGTAAGAGAATATGCAATAATTGATTGAAATAATCCCCTCAAAAATTAGAAGTTACGATCCTTTTCAGTACACCCATTCGCAGGAACATCCAAGCAAACCACAAAACTAATTATTAGTTTCGTTTGGCTAACAGTCGTCTAATTCTGGCCTATGTGTTTGCTTGAATCAAATTTTATTAATCGTGAGCAAAATAGAATAAATAACGAAACAGAAAACTAGCTGAATTTGAGTGACGGTCAAATAACCTCTTATTTTAGCTAGAATAAATGATTCATAAATTAACAGTAAAAACATACTAATTACGTCTCACCATCTCCAACGTGAGTTCTATGAACCAGTTTTTAATCTATCAAAATTCTGAACAATAAGATCAGGATTCATATGCAGCTAAGCTTAAATGACAGTATAAATAAACGTCGGAATCTCCTCTGAAGTAAATTCTCGACACGTTTAATCCATCAAAACTTATAAGCTACCAATCATGCGTAATTTTAAAAAAATGGTTTGAAATGCAACTTAGAAGGTGGTAAATATAAACACTAAGAGTCTCTGTTTTTCTTTTGTTTAAAGAAAACTTTGAAAACATTTTTGCACGCCGACACTGGCCCGACATACCCGATGCAGAAACTTAAGTGCGTATTCCAGCGGCGTCGGAGGCCGCGTCCCTTGCTCATTGTTGACACGTACCGACGTGAGAGGGTGGAGAGAGCAGGCCAGACTTGACTCCTGCTGTAATGAAACACTGTTCCTGCCCACCACAGAGTCAGCAGTGACCTTTGAATGAACTTCAGGGATCCCTTAGACGGGAGATCGCAGTGACGGGCCACATCGGCTTCAGCTTCCTGTAGCGCCGTGGTGAAAGTTACCAGCCCCTCACTTTCAGCAGCCGTCGCCATCTACGGTGCAATGCACTCAAGCAACGGCGCACTGTGCCGGTCAACACAATTCCGTTATTGTCTTTTCAAGCAAACAATACGAGACTACAAAGTTTGACACGGTTCTTTATCTAACACGCACTTAAGAACTTCGAGATGATTTGTGTGTTAAATTGCAGGTTGAACGTGTTGATTTTTAGTCGATAACGGAACTTGTGTAATAAAAGCGGCAGCGTGTACAAAATTATCATTGTTAAAATGATCATTATTTTATTCATGGCTCAATCTTGGTTTTCGCTTAACTAAATCTGTAATTACACTGGAGCTAAGCATAGCTCGCCACAGCTACCCACAACCTGCCAGCTTAAGCATTTTCAAGAGACAAAATCGTTTCCCATCAAGAAAAGGAAAACATAAATACAAACACTCGTGTAAGTGTATGCTGGCCTACCTAGACAAGGCACATGCCTAAAGATAGACAAGGTACAAGAGCAAAACTAAGTTGTATGAATCTAACAACAGTACACTCGAGCAGCAAGCACTGTCAACTCAAGTGGGACTAGCTAAGCATACTGCAGCAGACGCTGAGTCTCCAAGTTACACTGACGAGGAGAAGTACTAGCAGCTTACCCTTCAAGAGCAGCTCATAAATTTTTCACATGAATGATAAGTTATGGTAACACTACAGCTTCGTTACACACTGAATGTTTTACCGTACAAGGATACCTAGAATATTAATGTATTATGCAAGATTTCAGAACAGTAGCTAACCTTATCTGATCCAGTGAAAACTTGGCAAAGAAAGCGGTTTTCTCTGTATGAAATACGCGAATTTCTCAGCCATCACAAAAAATACGATGATAACTGTGTTCAGATACACGCATATGCAAGAGATTGACAGGCGATAATTTTCCATTATAAAACAATAGTTACAAACATCATCAAAATTCTTCATTCAAATTCATTGTTGTCAAACATTTGTAACTCATGGAGCGATACTTAAAACCTGCAAAGGGATACATGAGTCAGTTCTAAATAATCACCAAGTACGAAAAAACTACCTCCATACATTCCAAATGGAAGCATGTATTATGAGTCAACGTACCTCAAGAACCAGAAACTTGGATGGCACGCCCCACTTCTCTGTTACGAGCTCACGAGTCAATACAGCGTCACCTCCACCACTAAAGAAACTCCATAATGTTAGACGTGAGCATCTGATGGAGTTTGTCCCTTGAAGCTGATGGTGGGAGAACAGAGACTCTATAATCCAAGCGTAAAATTTTAGACTGATCGAAGACGATAACAACCATTTCACACGTCATCCGCCCTCACAAAAAGATAGGAAGACATGACACGCTCGCAGGTGAAGAAACAGTTCATTCGACTTTGAAGAAAAACTTTTCATTAAATATTTTTCATCAATCGTCAACGCTTAGCACGAAAGTCATAAGTTTATTTCACCCCGAAGAAAAGTTGGGAACGATAAAATCTGCTCGTTCTCAGTAACAGAGCTACGAACTTAGGAGCAGGTCTGAACAAAGAAAAGCTGGCCAGCTTTCTTCACTCGAGACTTTCCACTGAAGTCTTTTTTACACCGCCAGCCATGACACTCCTGTTCGAGTGTTCAGTGAACCCTCAGCACCATCATGCTAGTTCACTAGATCATTGCATTATATTTTATCATCGTATCAGGCGACCTAAACTTTGAGTCACTTCAAGTCACTTCAAAATGGCACTTCGTAACTTCAGAGTTATTGTACATCTGTAGTAATTCTCTCAATTTTTTGTTGTTGTTTCTATATCTTGTTCCCATTATTCATACATCTACTTAGACGGAAAATTTTACCCAAAATAAAAACGGTAAGTCACATTAAGAGTAGAGCGAGTTTAAAAATTTAAGAAACGAACGTTAAAAACAATTTCACTTCTAGATTGTCTGTCTCCAATTTTGTACATAAAATCCCTACACACCATAACTTTTCCTCAGTGTGAAAGAGAATGACGAATATTTGGAAATCATGCTCCAACTTATATAGTACTCGCGCAGGGTAGGCATAGCTCGAAACCTGGGTGCAAAATAAAATATACAAGTTTTATTTGGCTGGCATATCTGCGTCTATAACCCCCGCTGCAAAAATAATCAGTGGTGTAATGAGAGGTGCGTGAGTCCATTGCCAAGCTAAAAAGCCAATATGAAACCATTCAAAGACAATTTTTTTGTAACGAAACCTTTTGAGAATTTTGGCTTCTTGATATATGAAACTTGTGTAGTGTACGTCGGGTACAAAATGAAATTTTGTAGTGTACGTATATGATCATGCAAAGGGAAGATTCAAGAGGAACGCGTAAGAAGACACCAGTTTAAAAAAAGGCTTTTCAAAGATGTATGCGCTTACTTCATATACGCAAGGACCACAAATGGTCATGGATCAGTTGCTGAATTTCAAACACAATTCACAATTGTTAAAATAACAATGACATATTTCTGGTTGTGCTTCGTTGTGCGGTGAAAGTAACGCACAAAAATGCTCTGAAATCAGGAAATTCAGAATCAATATAATATACATATCACTCATCATTATACGATACATCATAGAATATCATACACTAATGAAAACATCGTGCATGATACATAAACACAAACAAGACGCAGATCCATAGTTCGTTTACGTAGGAACGCTCTGGAATATTCCACAGAGTAGCGCTAAAGAATTTGGCTAACCTCTGAGCTTCTCACTCACCTAATTTGATGATATTTTCCTTCTCTTGTTTTGGTTTTTAATAGACGTGTTCGGTAAATCAGTAGCTTTGTGTTCGAGGAACTTCGACGTTTTTTTAAAAAACATCTGTTTTTTGAGACGGTTGCAAAAAGTATGCCCAGGCATTTGCATAAAGAGTTTCAGATAGTTGGTCTTTGCAAGATTTGAACTAATCTTTTTTATAAAAAACATTGTATCACAATGCCCCGCCGAAGTTAGCCTGCACATCTACGTCACAAAACCCGGCAGTGCGACACGGTTAAAAGTACTACAGAACTTTGTGTTACCACAGCCAATGGTACACACTAATTTACTCCCAATTCTTTCTCGCACGATCAAGAAAGATTACACATAATATGAGACAGAAAAAGATGTCTCATAATGCCCCTGAGCAAGAGAGAAGGGTTAAGGTTAGAGCAGTAAGGGCAGCCGCCACAGCAGGAATCTAGTGAAGGGCAGGAGACGCAGCACTGTGTGGCTGCCGCAGCCTCGTTGCTCCTCCGTCTCCCACCACCAGAAAGGGAAAGTTCGTACAGGTTACCATGCAGGCGCGCGCCGATTGCCCCATAACCGTGAACGGGACTTAACGGTAGTCGGCGGAGAAAGGACCCTATGCACCGGCAACACAGCCATGCACACCATCTCAACCAAGAACACGCCTGGTCACGGCAGTATTTAAAGAATACGTTCGCAAGTTGACTCAGATAACTTCATCAGATCACTGAAAATGATGGTCGTACAGCTGCGGGTGTTTGTTTAAAACCTTCACTTTGTGCTCAAATTAGCTTCTGCGTACGGGTGTGCAAATAACAGGTGAAAAATACAATAGCAAACATTCCGAATGTGATTTGGGAAGACAGAGCTGTAACGTAAAATTCGAACTGAGGATCGTATCTAACGAATTAAAAGAACTATTTAAGAGTAAAGAAATACGAATATTTTCGAAAGGACGATAGTTTCTAGAAAAGTTACTCGCTACGCAACGAACAAACTAGTAATGGCTTGATAAAAGCGAACTGTTCAATAATACCCACAACGAAGGATAGGTCCAGGTACGAAAATAATTTTAGGTGCACAGATTACATTTCTCACAAACGCAAAAAGAGACATGAAAAAAATAAACATATTAGAAAAAGCACAATTTATAATGTGAAAACTTTTCATTTTATCCACAACCCGTAAAGACAGCAACCATCCCAAGCACCACGCGAGTGGCAAATATTTCTCATTATTCTATTTATCAAGTGCAAAACTGGTAGTACTCGAGTAAACGAGCCGAACGTCCTACGTTAGAGTCATGAAGTCAGTTTTTACGAGATGAATGTACTGCAAATGCGGTCATTCAACTTGACATTTAGGAAGCGAATGTTTAGGTCGGCGCTTTTGCCTGGCCATAAGGTCAGCGCGTCGCTGACCGGTCTGCTAGAACGTGGCAAGCAACCTGCGAAATGCGCCACACAAAAACCAGACTGCGGAAACCACCAGATCTCTCGCTACACGCATCAAAAATGAGAAAAAATCAGCGCATGGTCACTCGATGCAAACAGCAATACCGGAAAACGTACGTCGAAGACTTGCCAACAATTGCTGAGCAAAAACTTGATGAGCAGCGAGCGTCAATACGAACAGGAGAGGAGTGAACTCTGTCTTTGGATGACAATGTGAGGAACTCAATAACGAACGCAACAAAAACCGCAGTTATTGTGAGTGAGTTATACCGTGAACTGGATCTGCGCAATCACCGTCAGCAAAATAGGAATTCATTTACAGAAAGAAACGTGTGTCAACGCTGAATTAGATGTTCAGTTAAAAAGATAAAAGCAGATGACGCAAGTACGTGTAAGTCAAGGGAATCAGGGATGAGTAAAAATGTTTTTCATCTGAAACAATTCCCTAAGACTTCATGGCTCAGAAACGCTTGTCTGAATATTGAAATTCATCGTTTATCAGACCAGCGAAAAATGAAGGGTCACACCCATGCCTGATATACTAGTAATTGTCTCATCGTCCTTTGCATAACACACTGAATCACTACATTGCTGGAGCACTCGATTTCAAAAAGTCTCTAAACTCTGTATAAAGACTGAAAGATATTGGAAAACAATAAAAGCTGCAATAATTTGGCACAGTCTGCCGTACAATATCTTTAATTCCTCAGTGAATGGAGAGGAGACAATAACATTGGCTTACCGACAGGAATTGGCTGATGGAGACAATCTTACAGTCGTCAAGATTACCGTCTACCATTAAAGAAAGTTCTATTGCTAAATAATTAAAAAAAAGTTAACATCTACATATTTAACGCTGCCATCGTAAAAGTTTCAGCTATTGAAAACATCAAAAGGACTCATCTATCGTGGAGTCGTAGGACTCTCAGTAATTGAAAAACGAAATTGAAATTATGGAAAAGTCGTAGTACTTGAAGTTGGCAAGCTTTGTTTCAAAAGGTAAATCAGGAGAATCTTACAACTGTATCGACAACAGCCACTTCACGACAGCAATGACTTGAGCAGCTCGCCATGATTTGAGGGTGCGCTCCCAGGCTGCAACTGAAGCATTCGAAGCAGCGAGAGGTCGCAGCTGACAAGCAAACGATAGCTGCAACAGCAACAATAGTAACAACAAGAATGGTTGCAACATCAGTCTGGTAGTTGAAGGTAACACTTTTCGTGACCATGTTGCATAACGATGCACCAAAAACACCACCACCCACGCCACGAGTCTTGCCCGTTAGAATGTATATGTTGGTCTTATTCAAGACCATGTACCTAGAATATAACACAATTGAAATATTTCAGCACGAATATTCGTGGGAATGAATCAGGAGAAAATATACAACACATTCGAGTAAAAACCATGACATATATAAATATTCGATTGAAAAAAGTGAACATCGAAGTACCACACGGTTATGCTAACATGGTTTCTGTTAAGCTGAAGAACGTCAGGGATATGGAGCTGGGAATATCTCCTCGCTGAGTCAATTAATGAAAAAATCAAAGACAAAGTTCGGTGACTTCTACCGTTCTCCCCAACCCCACCCTTCTTCGACCTCACAACACAAAAGGAGAGCAAACTGAACTTTCCAGTGGATACATTTTTCTCATGCTACAGGAAGTGGTGCACTGTACGCATGTAGTGTAACAGCATATGAGTGTACTCTACAGTAATAGTGTATTTGACTACAGGTAATAGTGAACTCTGGCAGGTGATAGTGTATTACTACAGACAATGTTGAATTACTACAAGTAATCCTTCACGTTAAATTTAGTTCTGGTGATCGTTATACAAAATTAAGCAAGGTTATCCAACTTTAAATAATCTAGGCTTGAAATTTGGTATGCTGAGCAAAATAACGGCGCTGTGTGACTAATACTATGAATACTGAGAGTAACTTAGCAATGTAACTACACAATTATCATTGACGGACGGGCTTCAAGTCTGCATTAAAAAATCTTTCCTGAACCACTTTTAGAAAATAATTACTTGAACCCATGAAGCCAATATCGTTCACACAATGAAAGCGATTTCATCGTTAAAGATAAGCACAAACTTGATCATCTGAAGAAAATTCGTTGAAAATACCACTTATGTGAAACTTTACTTTAACTGACGGGTAAAAAGCGAAGATAATATTGAGAAGATGCAGGAACTAGCTGTAGTTGCATGTGTCGTCAACAACCACACCCTTGAGTGCGCTTGCTGATCTCACGCACGTCCTGCACCGAGGTGAGCAGTGCAATCTCTTCCAGTTCATCTTACTTGTCACCTTAAATCGAGTTGCTTTTGAAGGGCATCTTACTTCCAAAGAGACGAGCTAATGGTAATGTTGGTCAAAAATTATGACCGATACAGATCCGTAATTTAGGACGTCATCAAAGCCGATACCATGAAAATGTACGATAGTGATATCACGTTAACGAAAATAGTTAGCCGATAGCAATACCTACTTGACGGTTACTGGTACTCACGGAATGATGCCATAAAATGATCGATCACGATTCTTCTGTCTATGTGTAGAAACGCTCACGAGCAAGGCAAACATTCAGAGCACTATGCAATAACCTAAATAGTCAAGATCTCCCATGCATGTCAAGAAGATGAAATATGCCAAGTCATTAATGCCCACTGAGCTCAATAGGCGGAAGTTCTGTTCAAACTTGGAAACAAGTTTAGTCAATTTGGAAAAAAATCAGTGCAATACAGTACACTTGCAAAACATACATATATGACCCACGGTCGCCTAGTTCTCAAGCTTCACAACTCGTGAATGACAAAGAGGGAAAATAGAAACACAGTCGCTACACAGTGCCGCCAGATCGCTTCTGAAGGTCTGACCGTTGGAGGCGGTGCCCACGGGAAGGGCTTCTGTAACCCTACAGGTCAGGGATGGAGGCTCCTTCAGAGGTTACCTCGTGCTGCAGTTCAGGGTTACGCTGTCACTTGAGTTATGCAAGCGCAACTGCAGCGCTACCTTCAGACGCTGCGACCCTTCTTTGACTTCACCAACACGACTTGGTGTGGTGTGCACGATCAGTGTTACCCTCAAACAACACTCATTATCCTTTCATCTAGAATCATTTGCACGATGAACCATTAATGTTTCGATTACAAACTAATGTAAATTGAAATACAACAAACTTCACACCTCATTCGATATTTCCGATTGAGAGGATTAGATATAAGCCATACCTCTCATGTACAATTAAACAACATTCAGTAGTGAACAATGATACTTTCTTCGGGCATACCGGATGCTCGTTAAATTAGGCAGAAAAAATAGGAATGCTTATTGTACCTCACGTACTCGAATAATTTGTACTTACAAAGCAAGAAAGTATATTTATGACCCCTTTTTATGGTGTCAACTGAATCGTAGACCCCACGCAGCCCTGTGAACTGCACATTCCTCAATAGTCTGGTAACGGCAAACTACTCTTAATGTCTAAATAAAAGCTTTCCAGGAATGATGAGCATAAAGAATACGTTGGAGCTATAAATGAGTAAGACATACAACACTGAGGGAATGAATAGAATAGAATGAAGTAACAAGGACAAGCAAAATGGTTAATTCTTGAGTTGCTCCTATAGTCCGATGTCGGCAGACGTCAATGATGCACAAGCACTCCTATCACGCATAGGAAAATCGGAAGAAAAAAGTTGTCTCGACAACATGATGGAGTAGCATGAAGAAATAGAGCAACATATTCACGCTCCCCGTAAAGCAAAGAAGGAATGCGGGAGGTCATAGGCGTCACATGCTCGCTGGTGCCTTCATCTCAGCGGAAGTGATGGAGCAGTAGTCATAGAGCGAAGACTGGTCTCCATGGAGGGAAAACTCCTCATGAACGAAGGAATGCATGTAAGCTCAGCCTGGTATCGTAAAGTATACTTTACTCATGTGTCTTTCTTTGTCGCTTTCATTTTGTGAATGTGCTATATTTGCAACATAGGAATGAATGCTGAAAACTTATATGCCTCCATATCGGGGAAAGAAGCCGTTTTTTCAAATGTCTCACAATGTTCACGCAATTTCTAGATGACTAGTTCCCAGTTACAGACGCCTTGGCTCCGCTTGGAACAAAGAACAGCTGCTTTGTACTTTGTTGTCAGTCAATCAGCCCTCTCTGATTGACCGATGCTACGTCACACTATGCGGGGTTCTGCTGTGTTCTGTCGAGACCATACTTCTCACAGAGCAGGTTAGGTCAACCAGTACGTCCCAATCATGGCCCACGAGTTGGCCGTGAAAAGCTACATGCAGAAAAGTATTCTCCAAGATCTGCACGGTCTCTAGCATAGTATAGATTTCTAGAGACCACCTTCTCTTTTCCAGCGCTTCTGAGACTCCATTCATTCATCCACACCTTTAGGTATATTTCCAGTACACCTTCACACTTACGATCTCAATACTTCCTGAACAAGACGCTGCTCCCTCATTGTTCTCATACGAGTATGTGGAAGCGACCTTCATGTTTCACTCTGTCCTGTCAGGCAACTGGCTCACTACACCTGTTCTCCCACGCACTTCCGCACTTCTTATGCTATTCAAGTGACATTTCTACCACGATTCTCAAACATCTCACACTCAGCACGTTCTATGTCTTCCCTGCAGTTCTTGGTGTCCAATTTTTCGCTCAGAATTAGATGATCAGAGCAATTACATTCGCAAAGCAGTATTTCTTCGCACTGATGACACAACAGCTTGTAATTAGCAGTCACTTCAACGCTTGCTATCTCGTGAGATCAGTTGATTTGGCACCAATTATTGAAATCTTTCCATTTTACAGATGCTTTCGTGAAAACATTTTTTAATGGTTACTAACAGTAGATTTAATTTAATAAAAGGGATTTTTTAAGGCATAACACTCTAAAATTGCCAACTAAGAAACGCTTGTAATCAGACAATAAAAGTTTCAAGGCTTACTAAGGAAAATAAATTCAAGTTAAAACTTAAATGAGTTCAAAAACCGTAAAATGATTATAATGAAAAATATTCGAAAGCATTGTCCTTGAGTGGAATTATTGCGAGAACTGATGAATTAAAG
>VCRD01001217.1:44870-71870 GCA_006783055.1 Trinorchestia longiramus
CGCACAATCCCCACGTTCCTAGTCATACAGTCACACAATCCCTCCAATGACGGTGATGTGGTAGCACAATCCCCACATTGACGGTGATGTGGTAGCACAATCCCCCCACTAACGGTGATGTGGTAGCACAATCCCCCCACTGACGGTGATGTGGTAGCACAATCCTCATTCACGGTGATGCGGTCGCATAATCCTCATATTCACGGTGATGCGGTCGCATAATCCTCATATTCACGGTGATGAGGTCGCATAATCCTCATATTCACGGTGATGAGGTCGCATAATCCTCATATTCACGGTGATGAGGTCGCATAATCCTCATATTCACGGTGATGCGGTCGCATAATCACCACATTCCTCCATGCAGTCGCACAATCCCCACAATTCTAGTCAACTGAAAAGTTTATTCTCGTAAGGGAGAACAAAACGTTTCAATGTCACTTCAAAAGCATCACAACGAGACATAAAATTGGAAGAGAAGAATTAAATGAATGAAAGCAGAAGAAAACTGAAGGCCCAAGAATTAAGTTGCCAGCAAGCATAGGCTATTTAATCATAGTGGTAATAGAAGTTTGCTAGCTGTTCAACCTTCAATCTTAGTAGAAAGTATTCAAATGATATTTGGTTTAGTATAAGTCATAATGAAAGCCTGAGTTACAAACGCTGGAACAAAATCTTTGACGAGCACGAGATCCTCATGGGCAAGTCCGTCTCCGTCATCAAGGCGGGACACAAAAACGCAGTTATCTTACGAAGTAAAAAGCGCCAAACATTACCGTCAAAATTCATCTGAAACTGAACGAACTGGCAGAGCTGCTTTGTGTTCTTTCAGAACGACGCACGAATCTTAGCTTAGAGTGGAGGCCAAGATAGCCAGTCTAGACAGCAAATTATCTTGATTGTTATCTCTAACAAAGGTCAAAATTACTTATCCAAAGACTCGAGAACCACCTAACCAATAGTGAAGGTTAGACACTTAAGGATTTTAACATTGTGCATGATTGACTCGCTTGTGTATTGTCTGAAAGATTTTCCTCTACGTGAATAGTTCACCTCGTGACTAGTTTGCAAGTAGACAAGAAACAAAAGACGATAACTCGAAAAGAAGATTAAACTTTACAGGTATGAACATCGACTAGGAAGGCTATACTCGGTTTCTAAATTAAGAAACGAAGATATGCTCACACTAAAGACTACTTGCCATAAACTGCGGAGAAACAGGTTCAGTGAGCAACTGCCTCACCCTGCAAAGTGTATGAACTTTGTAGTGAACCAGAATTGCTTTATTTCCTGTAAGGTACTCTATGTTTGGAACAAAAACATGGAAAAAATCCAGCATTTCCATTTTAGTATCAGTTGGTGAAGTGAGAAATAAGAGACTCAAAGCTAAACCGGAAAAAATTGTTCCTTTCTGCTTCGTTCCTAAATCTGTGATAGGAATAGCAGATGTTTAGAATGAGGTTATTTGATTTTTGTTGTGGCACCAAGTCGAATTTTGGTTGGTGCTGTAGAACCGTAAAGCTAAAATCTGCAGTAAGCACTTTGAAAAATAAGCTCATAAGTGGTCCAACGAACACATTCACCACTAAAAGAAATTGAACAAATACCAACAAGTAAACTTGTACATCGTTTGTAATTGCTAAATAGGAAGTTGCAATTACAGCATAAGAAAGTGAAGAAATTTTGTGCATTTGCTAACAATGTTTATTACTTTAATGCACCATATCAAGTTATCACGTGGCCAATTAGTACTCGGTATATACTTATTTCAAGTATACTTATTTTTAAATTAATCAAAGAGCTTTACAAAACGTGTAAAACCAACTAATTCCAACCGTTCCTTTATTTGCAGCATATATATTTTTAACGAATAATTCAGCAAACAAACGTTAACGGCCAACAATGTAGAAACCGTTCTAAAGACTCATACACATATGGAAATGGTAGCTGAGCCTTAAAACCAGATGATCATGATTCTCTCGAATACAAGTTAGTAGACTGTGTTCGCACGCAGGAAAGAAGACAGTAGAGCAGCATCAAATTCTTGTTGGTGACTTGCGATAAAGTTATCGTCTCATGAACCGTTGCACTTACTACAAAAGTCTAACGTTTTACTTTGCTTTTGACAATTTAGCTCTTCTGTAACAACGGAAGCCCTCCAATAGGTTTTGATTCTGCTGTAATTGAACATTGAAGGTGTAATTGCTGTAACTGACACATTGAAGGGTGTTGACGAGTACAGATATCAAGTGTCAGGGTAACCCTTACACGGATGTGCGGTATGTGTACACCCACTGACTGCTCATTGAGTTGACAGACAGTAATTACTCTCACAACTGTTAATCCATCAAAAACAAAGGCTGCTCGAAAGACTACTTCCATTAACGTCTTCGCATGTAATAAGTTCAGCGACGAAGGAAGAGGGAATCATTAATTCCATCAGACGCAGAGAAGTCAAGGACCGTTATTTTGCACCATCAAACGTCATGATACAAATTTAAAACGTGACAGAGAGAGCTATTAAGAGATCGTTCCGGCAGGTCTGTGACAGGACGGATTGCACGTAACACTTCATAGAAAAGTAGTCAAGTCTCATAACATTTCCCCTACAAAAACCCACGACGTTTGACAATCCATGGCCTAAAAAAATTTGTTCAGAGAAGTAAATATTATTTGTCTTATCCTCATCTGGTCGAGCATCTGTTACAAAGTATATCACTAAGAAAACAATACGTTAATGTCAACTCCTATGCTTCAATTACTTTGGCCACAGTTAAGTTTTATTTAAAGGGGGAAAAAATTGCCCCTCGTGCAAATAGCTGGCAGGTTCTCCACCATCACAGCGCTTCAAACCTGCCGCAGCGATGATTATACAATATCTTCAAAAGAATAAACTAAAAGTTAGGAGATATTCTCTCTTCTGGTCCAAATTTAGCTCCGCATAACTTCAGCATCTTCCAAAAACTGTTTGAGAGAATAGCAAGGATCCAATTCAATAGGCCACAAGACTAAGGCGTGGTGCATAAATTCAAAGCTGCAAGCTGTCCCTATAATTTAAATTCCTCACCAGCTCCTAGTAGTTAGTTGATGCAGAAGGTGAGTATGAGATAGGTGTCTTACTATCAATATTGTGTGAGAACCTGATGGTTCTATTCTTACTGAATAATTCTACATTTATTTACTGAACAGAGCCCAAATCCACAATAAAAAATTAACATCACAAATATACTGGTAAGGTGACATTTTACATGGATATAACTTAAAACTGTAAAAAATTATCTTCACAGGTTCGCGTTATAAGTAGAAAGTTCTTTCACAAGTAAAAGCGGTTAAAACATAAATAACCTACCTCAAAATAGCATAAAATCTGGACAAATAACTAAATTAAATACAAACCAATCAGTGGCTATGGCAACATAAAGAGTAAGTCTTCTTCACGCTGGAAGGTACCCTGTAAATATGCAGACTTCCAGCTGAACTCTTACGAAAAGTACGAAAGTCGGAACGGAATTTCATATTTTGTGCTGTACCTCAAGTATTAACGGAACCCCACAGTTGTTCCACATGTGTTGTTTGTATCTTTTTTTCAGAAGTGCTGTAACTTGACAAAACGGAATGCCTGCGAGCGAAGTCACCTCACTTTACGGTAGAAGCTGGAGCTTCTGCGTTTTAAAGTTGTTGAAGGAGTTCTAAGATTTAAGATTTTTGGAGGTCATCGAGTATCGGACAGTGGAGACCAAGTGTTGGAGACGAGACTGCTGCCTTGATTCGATGTAAAGACAGAGACGATCAAGGGACTGAACATGTTCTCTGTGACTAAAAACAAGTTAGAAATTTGATGTAATTTCAGTTGATCATTACTTGGCTCAGCTGGCTGACTTGTATTGGTGAACCATTGAAGGCCACCTGTTAGTTAAAGATTAGACTATACAATAATGTAAATGAGCACCGTGTCTTAACAAGTGACACCTCTAGTTTATCCAAAGCCTCCTTAATTGCGTTAGTAACTAACACAACTTCAGCTCTCATTTGATGAATTTTTTTAGCTCGTTTTTTTAACCCTTTCAGTACCAGCGGTACATATATGTCCCACCCCATTTGGGGGGTGAGGGGGGTCGGAGGGTCACCAAAAATTTGTTGATAACTAATGTGAACCCATAGACCAAGAATATATGCGTGGCAGTTCTGTAAATCTTCCCAATTAATTTGGTACTGAAAGGGTTAAAGAATAAAATCCTCACAATTCCGTTAAATGCCAGAATATTTGGCATCAGTTGAGGATGGTTTGGGAAGAATTTTAACCTGAATGTTATTTAGATCTGCTTGATGCTCTGGAGCTGCCCGAATGTGAAGAAGATAAACGATGACTATTCCTTGGTGAATGGGGATTTTTGTTTGAAATGACGATTGGGGCCGCGTACTTGAACCATTTTTGAGGAAACCACTTTTGAAATGAAATAATATGAAATGTGAAAATTCATGCCACTGTATATAAAAGTCCGGTCTCTGTGGTAGTACAGATACCCTTGTTTCAAGAAAATAGAGCTGTTAAATATTTCTTACGAATGTGTGTAGCCTTTTTCATCTTTTCAGACGGTCTTACAACAAGCTAATCAGTTTTTTACGAATATTGTTTTGCTATCACTATTTGTAGATCATATTGTACCTATCCTCAAAAGTATAGTGAGTACTCCAGATGCACAGAACCGCAATCCCTTGCAACATTATTAATGGGGAAATAATTGAAGTTAGCGTAAAAGCAACGTCGGTAGTTATGAAAATAGCATGAATATGAACATTTGTTGACCCCCGAAGAACTAAAATTCCAGTCTGGACAAGCGTGTAGACCAAAGACCTACACCAAGGCCAACAAAGGCTCTCCGAAAGGATATCACGAAACTCTTCTAACCAATTAATGTCAATTAATTAATTGATTAATAAATTATTTAATGAAAGTCAACATTGGTTCACACAACGGCATACAGAGCAACTCAGACTACAAGAATGCTAAAGCTTCAACAATTTTAAAACGAGCCAAGTTACAGCAGCGCAGGTGACAAATTTACATACGAAGAAACACTTGTTCTACAAACAACTCGTAGGTATGTGCTCCCTTTTGAGGAACTCAACAATCATATTGAATCAGAGAAGAGAACGAAATTTTTGCCCCTAGTAAATGAGTAAAGAACACTTTCAGGTGAATTCATTTTTGGGTGAAAGACATAACAGCTTTCAATTAATAAAAGAACATCTACGACCATGAGCAAGCATGGAAGCATTTCACAGTATGAAGGACCACCGAAACACAGTAATATAATAAATTGAAATGCTGTGCTGTAACAATTACCATAGACAAGAACAGGGAGCAGCTCATGTAATGGTCTCCGGAGAGCATTAGAGCTGTCATGTACCGGCATGTCGAATTATATTTGAAGAGCGCAATGAATATAATTTCAATTACTGTAAATATTTTTAAAAGAGTCAGAAGTTTTGTTGTACTGTCATCGTGAGCGCACGTCCTTTATAAGCAAGTGCGGGAACAACAATATTAAAACACGTCATTTTAAGCACAGAATCTACTTAGGCGCGCAAAACATCTAGATTTAGATAACACTAAGGGGTTTCTGAAAACAAAGCAAAAGCGCACCATAAACACATACATTGAAATGGACAGTGTTATGGCTACACAACACAGGACTAGCCTCATCATCACATCACCATGTACCACGTGACATTCATCGTACAACACACACAGGCAACAATTCTCGTCCCTGATGTTCATGGGCGTCATGAACGAGGATAGAGCAGCTAACCCTGCGTGCTGCAGCCAGAGATACTGGCCAGAACAGGAAGCAGCAGGCGACCGCATTCCTACTACGTGTAACGGACTTGGGTGTATCAAGTTGCGCAACGCGGCCCACGCCAGAGAACCTTGACATTTGAACGTACAACAATCGCTCTCAATGTGCGCCCAGCGATAGTCCGCCATAATCATCGACGGCGAGCTCACAAAATTTGCCAGCGTTGCAGATGCGTTTTAAACTAAACCAAGATTAATTCGGAGGTCAGCTGCTTGAGTGCGACGCGCTGACTTAAAAGTCAAGCAGTAAACAAGGACGAGCGAGCGACGAAGGCCACAAACTTCTAACCCAAGGCAATAGTAAATAATAAATAAGCGAGCGCCTCAAGGTGAGTAACCCACCACCCGCAAGCACGGGCCAATGATATATTTTTCTGGGCACAGCGAGTTCGGGGGCTTCTTGATAAATGAGAATCGAGTCAGGCTCCCTGAACTTGGCAAGACTGACCTCCAGACTAAATGCTCGAGAATATCATTCCACGCTCGCATATTGCTAGGCTAATTAAAAGTTCATGGCCTGCATAATCAGAACCCGCCATGACGCCATCTTCAAAAGGCAAGAATGAATAGCCAATTTGTTTTGGTAAAACGGAGAATCATAATGCTTTGATTATATCTCATGTTAAGCACGAAATAAATTAAATGCTAGACTTTTAGAAAAAATAACGATATACACACGAAATGTCGGACTTTGAAATATGTATTTGCTCACACATACTTTTGACAGAGTATACCAAGTATTAATACAGAATAATTTAAAGCACCTGAGAGGAAGCTACATGCTTCACGTAAAGAACGAGCGAAGTAAGCGAGCACAATCCGACTACAGCGATGTAAGGAACATAAATATCAAGATAAGCAATTGAATCCTACATTCCAATGCAAGGGTAGAGCCAAAGAGCAAAAAGTTCACCCGAAGCTATGGAGTCAAATACAACCCGAGGTTAGAGACCAAAGATTGCACTCAAAACAACGCAGGCGACAATCTTGAACAGGTATGTTGTCACGGCGAAACCTTTGTTTCTTAAATTAGGAAAGGAATGCCACTTAACTCTTATACACTAGCGAGGCATTTCAAATGCGTTCGCCATTTTATTATGTTTGCATGTTTGAGCTCGAATAAAATAGAAGTATTGTATTTCAGTTGGACGACCATCCTAACCGTAATCTGAACGGAAAAATTATACACTTTTACTTGCCGAACAGTGAAATGATGGGGTTCTAACAAGTCCAAAACGACGTCATGATTCCCTTACTTGAAATGTCGCACATTTCCCTTTCAGGATTCACATGACATCAAGACAGCAACGGTGTAGCTAAGAATAACGTTAGGTATCAGCACCCATGCCTTCATGTGTTTACTCTATGCAAGAGTAATACTTTGTGTACTGTCTGAACATGAATCTCTACCCATACTACATACGAGCAGGGAAGGAGAATGATATGATGAAACCTAATCCATAGATTTATGCATCAATTTATATTTTGTTTACAAGAAGGTTAACGAAACGTTTGTGGCAGAAGCCGCACAGTTCGCGCAAAATCACGTACAAAAAATCAAGTACGAACAACTATTGGCAATAAGACTAATATTTTGCACAGTATCATAACAATAGAACCATGTGGCTTTGCTGTCTACAGAAAGCACAAGCTGTGCCGTCAGCTTAAAAAGTAGTGCTTTTAAGGTGAACAGGACTTTAACACTTTCGGTACCATGATGCAAATATCAGAACCTTTTCAACATATTTAACATCAAATTTAAAAAAAATGCTTTGTGATGTTTTACGGTCACTGCATTGTCCTGATCAAACTGTAGCTTGCACTGCCCTACCAGCGTTTGCACAGACACACGTGTTGCTCTGCATCTTAAAATGTGCAAAATTAGACTTATGTACCGTCAGTATGTATCAAAAAGGTTAAAGCCTGTGATGCAGGTCATGAAAACCTTCAAAGAAAAAAGAATTCTCCATAAAAAGAGTACACTGACGTCAACCTATGAGCGTTCAATAATTGATCGCGTGAAATAATTGATCCCTTGCGAGATTTTCTACAGGTGCTTTATTAAGGATTAAGAATGATAGCAGCGCAGTAATGGTCGTAAAATTATTTGTAAGGGCCAAAAAATAACTATACAGCATTAAATTTTACATATTTAAAACGTATACTTTAGCAGAACTTGCCTGAGATCACTATATCTACATTATTGTTTCGTAAGAAGAGATAAGATTCAAGAAACTAGAATAGATTCAAGAAACCTGAACTAACCGCAAGGCCTGCAACAGAATATCATGAGCATGACATGGATAGAATTCTGTAACAAAATATGCGTTACCTACTAACTAAATCCTAAATGAGGATAATGACGCTGCTTTGTTTATCTCACTTTTAACTTTCTCTGAGCACTATTTTTATAAATTTATTTTTTGAAATGTTCTTGTTTAATTTGTTAAACTAAATCAATCGTTCTGAAAACTGAGTTGTAAATTCCTTTTCCTATATTCAATAACGTTAAGAATCACAAATCATACAAGCATTATATTATAAAAAATGACAAAGTTTGAACATTGGTGGGCGTAGGAATTATTTCATTACTGACTGCAAGTGTGGCTTGGTCTTCATAGAGGCAAATGAATGCAGAAACTGGCATACGGACTACTTTTGAGATAAAAGTCCTGTCCATGTCGCGCTATTTCAAACATGCCCATGTATTTTAAGAGAGTGACCAACTTATCAAAGGTATTTAGCGAGTTAGAAATTTTCTAGTCATACATCACTAATAATGTTAAATATTAAAAAATATTTAAGCAAATACTTATTGACATATTTAAAGTGTTAAGTGCATGATCTTTCTCGTATTTCGTTTTGTAAACTATGTTGATAATGACCGCATCAATGTTCTACGAAAATTTCGGATCGAAAGTACATCCCACGCTTTCGTTCGGGCACACTATGTGTTATGAAGCACGTTTGTACAGATATTACAATTACTTCATCAATTCTCCAACTAATCGAAAAAACATGATATGTATGACTAATATTTTGCCAGTAAAGTTCTTTCACGGTTATCTACAGTCACGAGCCTTGGTCTACAGCCTTGTACACTGATTTCTGGACTGTAGTGCTATTCGTGAAGCCCTTCCTTCCCTAGAGCTCATCTTAGACATCCCTACTTCTACTCGTATAATCTAGGGGAAAACGTGCATGGCATACCACCACACAAGGAAAGCTCGGAAAATATACCAACATATTGAAAACTATCACAAATTATTACTAAAATTTACTCTAATTATTTCAGAAACTGATGAATCAACAAATATCATTATAGATATGCAGAGGTAATTTATCCATCACTGCGAGAAAACAAGTGAAAACCAATACTAACTTATACTTAGGTAATTACGTTTATTCCAAGTACACCAACGCATCATTTATCTGGAGAAATCAATACAAAACCAACCCAAAGTGATATTAAAGCTGCTGATGACGCTGGCAGTGCTGCACAGAGAAAGTCCCCTCATGTTCTTGATGCAGAGTTTAATCGACCGACCATAAAACAATCAAAGCATGGCAAGGAAAGCGTTTTACTATTCTCAACTGACAGAGACTGCACACATGTGTCAACTGTATAGAAATGACGACACAAACACACAAACGTATCAGGTGTTGACGTGCAATCAGTTCAGGGAATTGATTTTAGTTCAATGACCGCTAGAGCATAGTGTGTCAGGAAAAAATGGTTCAAATAAGAACCTGGGATGGCTGATAATTATCAGCCATCCCAGGTTCTTATTGTTATAAGATATATAACTGGACTGGTATAACTGGAGGCAACTTCTGAGAGCGTGAAAACATGACGCAGGTCTGCAGAAATACTGTTTCATCTAGCAGAAACGTTCACATTTGCCACCGTCGAATACTAAAGATTGTCCACACTAGTTTTCACGCAGCGTTTCATGAATTAGGCATTCGTTACATGCTAAAAAAGACAATTTACCGGAACTGTTGTATTCAATATGCAATAAATAAGCACGCTAGCCGCCGGTTGAATCCGCATATTCGCAGAACATGCGAATTTCCACGCTCGTAGACGATGAGGAAAGACCAGCTACCACTGCTACTTATTTTTCCTTACTTTAAAGAATATGCAGCTTAGTTTCTCTCTAGTTAAAGAAGTACAAGTAGTGTTTCAATGCTACTTATCACTTCAATTTTAAAGTCAGAAAAAGTTTTGGTGCCATTTCATATTAATCTATACTATAATAAGAGCCGCGTCCGTCCGTTTGTCCGTGTGTAACACTCTTCTAATGAATAGCTTTGATAGCAACAAAGATAAAGCTTAAGAAATACAAGAAATCATTCTATTGCATTATTTTTCTGTGGCAATTCAATTCTCTTTCACTTGCATTATGGTATCCAGAATACACAATCGGTTTAGTTTTACAAATAGAAGTTTTCTTTGGACCTTTTTCTGTTGAAATTCATCATGATGCTTTGATATTTTCAATTCATAATGCGAAAAGAAATGTTTTAAATTATTTGCACCAGTAACCTGGCTACCACTTCGTATCAGGCCAAAGATTTTGGAAATTGAGTTATTGTTTTCGGAATTGTGATTTTCTTGAAAATAGTTATAAAAAGGTACCTTACTTATGGGCCACCTGTATAATAGACGCTCTTACGGATTTGGATAAGAGGAAACTTCGTAGGGTATACATGTATTGTAAGCATTGTATTGTGGATACCAAAGGCACATCCATCAATGGGAACTTTCATTAAAATCAAGAAAGGAGCTTGTTTTTTTCTCATTTCAGTTAGTGACATACTACTGTCATGCTTGTTGCTAAATGCTTGCATGTTGAATTGGTTGGTCCGTCTCCCTGTCAATAACAAGATGAAATACCATGAAAGTCTATCCCTGAATTACGATGGCAAATTTAGTTTCTGGAATACATGCTCGAAAGTTAAAATACTGGATGCTGAAATAAACTGTTTATCTTATGCCAAGTATTGACTTCTGAACAGAACGGGTATACCTGTATTGTAAGCATTGTAATGTGGATACCAAAGGCACATCCTTCATTGTGGAAACTCCTTCGCAAAGCCCAATTCCACTAGCAATTAAAACGAAAAAATTCAGTAAAAAACGTGAATTATCACATATGGATCAACTAGTCTACATATATGTATGATAGAGTGTATCTCCATCTCTCTCTCTCTATCTGCGTGTGTCCGTCTCATTACTTCCTATCTATTACTGAAGAAAGATCATTGAACTGAAATCAGAACGGGTATAGATGCATTATGAACACTGTATTGTGGATACCAAAGGCGCCAGATTACTGTCGAATACGCCATTTTTTGTATGATTGGCCTTTTTCTCCTGCACAGCCATGTTATCGGTAGATAAGATACAGAATGGAAATTCTGTAGGTATTCATGACAAATATTCAGGTTCTGATAGTACCACGGGTAAAACTGAAAAATAAATTTTATTTCATAGATCCTTAATTTCATCACTTTTAAACCGTAAAATTTCCGTGGGTACTATCTAGACCATGTTATCGGTAGATAAGATACAAAATAGAAGTTCTATATAAGAAATATATATGAAAAATATTAATACAGAGCACAATAATTCGTCGTATATCTTTAATACATTCGTCTTTATAATCATTTCAAATTGGTAAATCAAAACCGTGGAATTTTCACGGGAACAATCTAGTGCATAAATAAAAGGAACATCAATAACTAATGCAGTTCAACGGAATTTCCTTAAAAACAAAATCCGATATTCTACTTAATTAAAGGTCCAAACAGAATGAAAAACATTAAATAAAAAAGGCACAAAATATTGTACACTGGCATATCTTCCGTTTGAATAGATGAACTTTTTTCAAAAGTGTTTCTTGCATACACGAGAGGTATTTTAGTTCTCTCGTTAACAAGGTCCTGCGCTGAAAATATAGTGGCACAAAAGTTTGTTGCAGTTGTCTACCTGAACCTCATGCATATACTACGCATAACTTTTAAATATGTGGAACAGAATTACACAACAAAATTATTGTATTCCCATGCAACACCCGCTACCAGTCTCATGACCAATACTCATCACAAACTGTACTGCTGAGTAAACAATTAACAAATTACTAGTCTTTACCGGAGTCTTTTGGACATATGGTGACCCTGGCCAGACGTGAACGCCCAAAACCTCTGGTTTCGCTCTAAGCTGAAGTATCCTACAAACTCACCAAGTCACATTGCACGCAGACGGTCAAGTATCGTCAATGAAATTCTAGCCCAAAGATTCCTCAAATGTTGTCTGGGTCACAAAAGCGCCCGTATCCCTACACATCAGTATCTGTCCTCAGTTACGAGCAGATAAAACCAGTCGTACGTTACTACAATGTACTTTTTTTGAGCCTGAATAAACAATATGGTCCAGTTCTCGCAATGCATGGGAGCTAAACCTAATTATTGTACGCACAAAATACAAAGTGGATACCCACAACGCAGGAGTTGATAATGCGCGGCACCATGATGACGCACGGACCCACACCGCGGTATTTTCCCCGAGCCTGGACCAGATCTGCGGTCTTCCTTAAAACTAAGGCAAAAACAGGCGTGGCGCCGACGAGATATCCTTGCCGGTAGCATTAAACCTTTTCATTTCAAATACCAATTAGTTAAATAAAGTGACGCATTTGAATGTATGAACTTCAACTTTAGCAAAATAATTAAGAATAGCAAAAAAAAGAACAATATTAAAGTGCGAAGTGATTTGTTCATAAGAAATGTATGAACGAGCTAGTGTCGTGCTTGTCAACAACCGTAAACTGGTTTTAAAAAAACTGCAAATCCACCAAGTCTTCCTTGAGATTTAACTAACCAATTTTAACTCGTATCCGAGTCTAGACTAGTGTACGCGATAGACTAAAACGTGCACTAGTGGATAAACAGTATCCTAAACCCATCAATTCATTCTAACTGTCTTGAAACCTTTTTTGAAGTTCACATTCCTACTAGGTTAAACATATTTAATAAACGTAGAACTATAAAAAAATCAATTTTTAATGACTACCACAGATACAGAAATCATTTGCCATACCAGCGATAAGAAAAACCATAGTAGATTCTGTAAATAATCATTTATTTTTGCACCACCTACGCTTGAAGTCAACATGACCAATATGAAGCAATGGGTGAGAGCTATAAAGGTTAAATTCACACTTGAAAAAAAAATTGTGCACTGATGGAAACCTTACGCCATACTCGCATTAAGATAATGTCCAAGCATGCCCTTAAATACTCTTCAAATTTGACAATATAATGTAGTTATTATTTAAATGTCGAAGACTAACGTTGGAACGTTTGAAGTGTGAGCATGCTTAATGATGCGCATAGGCACAGATGTTCTCACGTAATGAAGCATAAAATGTAACGCAATGAGTCTCTCAACAGGTTCGACATCCTATACGATGATAATTCTAAATGAAGAAAACAATTCCATTAATCATAGTAACACAATAAGCACATAATTCAATACTCAACTGTAAACATCAGTTGTAACACACAGAACGGGCTCAACATGTGTAAAAACTCCGGTGAAAAGAGTGTCATGAGTTAGGCATAAACCTGAGAAGCTGAACAGAAAGAGGATTATAATTCAGTAATGGCAGCCTGCGGAACATGAGGGTTCCCGACCTTGCATATCGAAACTAGGAAAGACCGACGTATGAAACATTTTTTCATGGTAAACTGGTGACGTTTTGGGGCGTCCTTTAGTTTTTACGGACTAAAAACTAATGAGAAATGGATTTAGTGACTTATAAGCCTCAACTAAAGTTCTTTTGTGGTGCTGATCTATACTCCGCGGGCAGCTAGCAAGCACATAAAAGTACGAGTATGTTCCAGCTATTAAAAAGGTAAAATAGAAATGTTAATAGCACTGATTTAAAACTTGAAATGCAACATATGATTGAAATACGGCCATTTATTTCCCAGAAACCGAAAAAAAAAATTTTATACTCCTCATGGAGAAGTACTTCTAGCTAATACATGGACTAAACCCAAATGAAATAGCGCGGATCACTGTAGAGTAACCACTAGTAAAGTTGACAAGATGTTTCTTGGGGGCAGCGTGTACAGGCTGTAACACCCAACGCAGTGTCGAGACTCACGCAGAGGATCCAAACTGCTTTGGAGCACAAAAGTTTTACCAGGGACAAAAACACTAGCAACTTTTGAGACGCGTTAAAGTCAGTCGGTCACCAGTGAGCATCAGCTGGACTTCACGAGTGACTTCAGAACTGCCCGGATCACTTCTTTGAAGAAGTCGAGATATGTACTTATCAGCTGTAATGCAGTAACTGAGGGTTACAACAGGTCCAGCTAAAAACCAGGTAGCCGCCCCAATCATCACTTAGCGTCTACGTCCTGACTGTAGCAAACAAGTCGTCCGAAACACAGGGCTCCTTATTGTTTTCCATACATAAACTCGTCCGTTTGTGTAGAACAGAGTAAACAATACCCAATCGGACATTCCAGCATTCTTTCATTTCTCAAGTGTCTTTTAAGTCATGTGATCATCACTCGTACTGTTACAATTTATCGTTATAAAGGGTGTGGCAAAAATCACATGATATATTTAGAATTAATTTATGCAAAAACTACTTGAGATAGAAACTTCAGGTAAATTGCAAATGAAAGAAAGGGTTTTGGAGTTTTTATTTAAATAGGATATCATCTAAATGTCCACCATGTTGGTTTATGCACATGCGCATTTTTTTCGTAACAGAATCCATCACTTTTCTTAGCATCTCGGGAGGAATGTTGCGAATCTCTTGAGAAATGTTCTCTTTCAAATGTTCCAAAGTACGAGGCCTATTAATGTATACTTTTGACTTTAAGTACCCCCATAAAAAGAAATCCAAAGGGGTCAAATCACAAGATCTAGGAGCCAAAGGAATCCCACTTCACTCACAAAAGGTTACTGTCTGGTGCGGTATGACAAGTGATAGGATTATTGGTCCCTATTTTTTTGAAAATCAGAATGGAGAAACTGCGACTGTAACTGGAGCTGCATATCGAAAATTCATTGAAGAATATTTAAGACATCAAATTCAAGATGGGAATATGTGGTTTCAACAAGATGGTGCAACAGCTAATGCAGCAAAGGAATCAATTCAACTTTTGAAGATAATTTTCCCAAATCGATTAATTTCACGTTTTGGTGATATTCCTTGGGCTCCTAGATCTTGTGATTTAAAAACATCTTGTCATTATAAACAGGGTTGACCCTCGCTCGTCATGTATTCAATGAACCATCTGTTTACACTGAAGATGTTTCCCCAAATCAAGCACTAACGACTCATCCCCTTTCGAAATTTGACTGATTTGGTTGCACATTTTGTCGTCGGAGTAATAAAACTGAATCAAAGAAAAATATAGATGTAGTGCACAATGGAGTAAAATGATTTAGATATCCAATGATCCATACATACTTAGAGTATAAGTTATATAGAGAAAAATGTGAGATCTTCACATTTTAAATATTTTCCCCCATTGAAAAAATTCTTTTGCCAAAAAATAAATTCAAAAAAAATTTATTTCACATGGTGCAAAAAATTAATTTTACAGTACGGTGTAAAATAACTTTAGTCCTCAAGATATACGATGAACAAAGTCAAAATTCAGGTTTAGCAGCAAACTGTGTCCCCGCGATAGCGTCCTTGCTTCCTTCAAAGGAGTCGCAGCTGCTGATCGTATGCATCACTAAATAAGTTGAAGAGCAGAGTCTCAAGTCCAGAGCGTTCAATGGAACGAGATAAACTCGATTAATTGTACCTGACCTTGCAACACAGAAAATTCTAAACTTCTAACTAAAGACAAGCTTCAGTGCTACTCTAGCCTTGGAACTTGATTCTTAATGCATTGCGACAATGTAAGCTGATCAGGTAGGATTTTTCTGTCATTATTTGCCACGTTTTCTACCAGTGGTCGTTTTAAATTGCAGGTTTTATAGCTGAATACCAGATAAATGTTCGGATAAACTTGACCGTAAACACTATCTGGCATGTTTTCAGCGTAACTGTCCCGGTGCTCCGATAAACACCAAACATCGTTCAACTAATTTTCGATGCACTGTTGATAATGTATACACTTATTGTATAAAACATATTTTTGGCCCACTGTTTGTTTTGTCGAACGAGCACGCTAAAGTGAGTTAAAAATTGTCTTTAAAAAACAAATAACAGAGGTTAGTACACGAGGTGCATTAAACACTTCTAAATTAGCCTGATTACTGGGCTGAGAAGTACAACAACACTGAAGGTTGAGAAACTGAAGGCGAGTCATCTTCTACATGGCAGTCCGATCCCTGCTGCAAACAGAAGTATAGCACCACTCCCAGTATTCATCTACATCACCGCCAAAGATAGCGCAAACTTGTTCTCCCCTGAGAATGAGCGATAAACTCTCAAACAAGATCAAAAGCTGCAAAAGATTCATATGAACGTAAAGCACAGAGACAAAATAGATGAAGGAACTAAACGCTTAACAGTCTTTAATAGCTTGAAGCTATTCGAGTGATGAGTAGCCCCGTTTGGAATGCAGGACACCCGGGTTCAAATCCCGCAGCCGACTTAGTCTGTTTCTGGCTGATCATCGGTTGACGAGATAAACGTACTGTCTGCTGTGACACAGGAACCTAGAACAAGAATAAACCTTTATCAAGCTCATCGGACTGCCTCTATAGAGGACGAGGACAGTCGTTGGGAGCATCATCACTAATATTTAGATGTTAGCGTTAGGACTTAGAAATCCAATGCGCAAATAATCTGCACTATATGGGAATCAAGTTTTTTCTTCCTTCTTTCTCTTTTTTTAAAGAGAGAACAATTTTAACTAACTCACCCTAGGTATGTGCGGATGTTACAAGAAAAGAACAAAATTTGAGAATAACGGGCATGGATTTCCAGTGCCGTTCACAAGCAATGTACGAGCATCATCTGTAATTCCCAGTGAAAAAAATTATTTATAGTATAACTGAGAGTGACAAACTGACCATGGCTCCACCTGATGTGTTTTATTATGGGCCTAGAAACAAACTTGGAAGAAACTGACATACAAGGCAATGAACACATTGACACTGTAAGCACGCCACATTACACATTGAAAATCGAACACATTTATTTCACTGTAGTCACATGAATACCTAGCATCCGGAAAGCAAGCATCCTAAGACTAAAGGATCAAGAAATGAAGGTCCAAACCTGTTTTACAGTTACCTCTGCTCTTCTCTGAGCGACTGTCGTGACGTGTGCACCACAGCAATCCTTCAAGCCAAGACGCTTCTCACTTCAGAATAAATCTTTGATTTAGCTAACTGAGAAGCATGGTAGAAAAAGCATCGTCATTTAATACAAATCTTACTAAAAAAATTACTAAAATATGAAGCATCCATAACATTGTAGAATAATAAATCTCAATTTGTCTTCGGTTACAAGAGATAATTTGTTTTGTATGAAGTGTAAAGCCATAAGGTAAAGCAATAATGTTATGGCCTAGGGGATAATTTGCAATATTTTCAGTAAATCAAAGAAGCAGAGCCAATGCACTACATCCGTTTTATTTTTAGTTCACTTGAATGTCAAGATACATACTTTTTTTCAAGGTGAAATTCTTTGAGGTAAAGAAATTAAGGTACACAACTTTAGCTCTAAACGAGGATAACTCGAAATTCATACAGTTCAAGTTTTAGTTTTAAAAAATAATTATTAAAGGCAATTATCTGCAACCTAAAAATGTAAGATAATCTAAAGGTCATATCCTTTAATAAGAAAAATAACTCACAAACTAAATTAAATGGTTTGTTCATAACAGAAAGAACATTCCTCTTTTCACAAGTTTACTATATTTTTAGCCCCCTCATATCACACTTTCGCCTACAATGGCCAAATTTACAAATACTCTTTTATTCATAAGTCTTCGAATTCGTTAATAAACATACTGTTAAGTTCCGCATTAAAAAATGCACTTCCATAAGTAACAAGAAGAGTAAAAATATTTTCTTTAGTAGAGCTCTAAGGACGAAAGGACATTAAAATTGTTCAGAAGTACGTTGATATTCAATTTAATTTTTAATTTAAAACCGGTGTGGAACATCCACTTATAGTTTGATGCTCGGTAAACTACATAGTAATTGTGCTACAACTGTAATGGGGCTTTCATTTTCGTTGCTGTTGCGCAACTCTTGCTGATATCACAACGACGAGCGTCAATCCTGCCGCAGGACCGAGATCATCGCTCGGGACACCAAAGGCATGAATTTGTTGTATCTGTAAGCATCATTTGCTTCAACGCTCAGAGCGCAGATGTCGCCGGTGACTGCGATGCAGACGCGGCCGCATGTGCGCACGGACGCAGAAAAATTCTCTTATTTAATATCAGGTGTCACCAAAGGGAACTTTATTTGTCACGAAAGGTATAAGTTTACCATCGACGTTCTCGTGGATAGTTATGCTAAATCTGTGGTGTTTTGAGCATTATCGAAAAGACAAAGATTGATAAGTATAGCTTTGTATGTACATTATATGACTTCTTCAAGTGTACTGCAATTGTTTTTTTAACCTGAATTGTGATGTATACGCCCAAACGTTATACTTTCCCCATTAAAACATACATTCGAATTTCATTCGTATCTTTCGGTTCACTCATAAAACATTTGAATTGGCTGACGCTAACATCGAAAGAAACCTAGAAGATAGTCACACACAAATGATCAGAAATTAACAACGCATAATCGTCAACAGTTCTCCAGAAGCAGCTCTCTGCGATCACAACCGAAGAACAGGGCCATTATGGGTCGTCATGGAGTGATCACGAGCCACTTTCGCTGCATAACACTGCTATGGAGCACCAACACTGCACTGCACTTTCCCTTTTGTTGTGTGAAACTTCCTCTGCACAAACGCCTGAAACCGACTTTCCCTTTTGTTATACGGCCCGTAATGAGCTAGGCCTTTGGTCGCCGCAAGAAAGCAGAACTCGGGCGGCATACGGTGCAATTGTAATAATCAATAAGATAGATGCTGCCAGAGTTTTATTTTTACAATACACTACTCGACAAAGTCCAGATATAACTTTTACACGCAGTTGTGCAGTGTGCTGATGGCTGTATTTTCTTCAATCATTCAGTGGCTGATTGCGTTACTATTTGTAGAACTTTCCACGCACCAGCGAATACTTGATTATGACGCGAGCTCACTAACCGCATCCAATTACACTTTGATACGCACAGTAACGCGAAGTGATGAAGTACACTAATGAAGTCTTGTACTCCAATATACACAGTAATGTAAAATCATGAAGTACAGGAATGAAGTCTTGCACTTCGACATGGACAGTAATGTGAAGAGGCTAGATGAAAGATCGTAGTTTAGACTGCTGCAGCAGGAACAAGCAAATGATCATTGAAAGAAATGAGTCATTACAATATCTATTTAGCCATCGACAGCAGCTGAGAACATTCACATTTTCAATAGAAGATCTCAAAAATATCTACACAAATTATCGCGTTTTCGATGATACATCAAAAGAATTACGCTCCATATTTCGATGACATTTGAACTCAAATATAAGACTATATCTGTCACATAATACGCAGAGCGGCAACTCCAGGTTTGACTATTATTAAATTATTGAGGAGGATGTTTGGAGAAGGGATGTAAGGAGAGTGGATGGGAGTGCTGCTTGTATATCTTATTTATTTTGGCTGAATAAATACTGAAGTAACTTCTAGCCCGTTCTAGTGCTCAGTGATGCAGTGTTCAGAGCCTCCTCTTATGAAGCTACATACCATGTCCGTGGTACTTTATTTAAGAATGGGCTTTATGTCCCATATAGAAAGACAATTCGAGCTTGTGAAACTTGTCAAAAGCGCACAAATAGACTTGAGGTGTCGGTGTCCCTGATGAAGACCTACGTGGGACACGCGCTGGAACGTACGTTGCATCGTATGCATTGTAAGCTCACAGTGTCACGATTACTAACCCCATTCATGACTATTGGGGCCCAATTGGCCAGTCTATTACGACTGTTTCAGTGCTTATATTCATAGTGTAACATTAGATTTGAAACTATACATGATATGTGCATATTGTTATTAAATTAAAATATTTTGCAGAATCTAGCTATAGTGCGAGCAAATGGGGTCTTTCATCGTTAATTAATGAAGAATAAGCCCACAGTACGGCAGTCACAGTCACTCAATGAAATTTAAACCCACAGCATAGTGGCGAGTCTAGGTGTGTTTTCCATGTACTATAAAAAGTAAATATTGTGTGGTGTTGTGTTGCCTCGAATCACTAAAGGGGACACAATTTGTGTCGGAGGCAATGAGATGCAGAGCGACGAAATTGATGAGTTTCTTTCTGAGGTACGTGGTGGAGTGGAATTCTCTCCTCACTCAGGGAATCCAAAACCTTGACTGTTTTAGTGAGTAGCCAACTCCTTGCTGCTTGGCTGAGTCGCTTTTTTAAATATCCTACTTGTTCTCACACGTTCATCTTTTTGCTGTTTTGGTTTATTGCGTTCCTGATCGAGCAGCAGTGGAGAGGCGTTTAGGGCTACTGCTGCAATTGGTTGAATCATTTATTATTTAGTAATAGCATGGGTGACGTGCAATGATAATGCTTAACAAAAGGCGGTTTAACTTAACGCAATTCCAAATTACTGGATGAGTTCAAATCTAACTAGCTACATTCGTATTTTTTTCGGTGAAATTTTTTCTGAAAATGCCTTCACGAGCTTGACTGTCAAAACGAGCAAATTTTAAGTCATCCTTACTTTCACAAGTAACAAAACACGGAAATTTTTTACCATTACTTTCCAGCACTCGTAACCATCACTGCAGAATCAAGAAATGGAGGATTAGGTTAAAGTATTCTGACGATGTCTGGCTGTCTTTACAATGACAATGGCTGTCAACGGTCAGGACGCCAGTTGCGAATAACAACCTAAGCTCCTGATCGCAGCCCACAGATTTAGGTTCAAATTACTGTTAAAACAATGCAAGGCAAATAAACAAGAGGTAAGCCTCAAGCGCAACAAGAATATGCGTTCACCTCACATGACACGGCCTTCTGCTGATATAAGCACAAATGCACGGTCATTCCCTGCAAATATTTTACAGCCATTTATAAAATATGAATAATGTTATAAAAAAGTTCACAATCTACCCTGGCATATTCTCCAGCTTACTCTAAAGAGAGAGGTTGCGTGATGTATTACGTTGTTACAAAAATAATGGCCGATTTCAGATGCCTTCCAAACCTTTGAGCGGCCATTATTTTTGTAACAACCTAATATACCCTCGGTGCAGGGGTTTTGTGTCTGAGGTTAGTGAACGCAGTGTTGTGGTATTCTACTCTTTGTTCCATCATAAAATGGCGGTGAGGACGTGGATGTGTCATACATTAATAAGAAAAGTTCTTAGATTGAACAGGCGGCGGCAGGATGACGTCCAGTTTGAGAACAACGTAGGACTTTCAATATATCGCATTTTTATTAAAAAAACACATTATTGTAATTTTATTTGGTGTCTGCACAGTTCAGTCGACAAAGTGATTGTTATATGAACTGGAAGTGACATCTTTGTAATAAAAGTTTGAGTGTCTCAATTAGTGCAGCACTCCACAGCTAGCATAAAGCAGAGATTATCATCTCAAAGAAACTCAAATGAGAAGCGAGAAAAAGAACACCTTGAATAATGAAGCTCGTACACGAGCCGGCTTCAGTACGCCAGCTCCTTTCACGTGTGAGGTATAGAGAAGAATGTAAGATGACATCCATACCAGCAACAAAAGCTGGTGTCAGCATTGATGATATTCTTTCCTTCTGTAGCAAGCGTTACGACTGTTTCTCCAGGGCACACTAATGAAGGCAGACAGTGCCAGTATACTACCAGAATTAAGCAATCCTACATATATCCCGCTGATCGCCAAGGCATGCGAGAGAAAACTATGCCGCAGTTTGTGGGTAACTATTCGGAAGAAGCTAAAATTTGTGTTAAAAATTTACCACGCAACAGAAATACACACTATTATAGCATTTAAAGAAAACTATTTCCCTAACGCCAAATTTATTCTTCAAAGTAGGAACAAGCTTAGTGTTCAGTCTATAATCAAAACCATAAAAAAACAAATTCAATTTACGAACTGCCTCTACTGGAAGCGTACAGAAATAAGAGCTTAATTGGCACATGTGGTCATTCGCGTATTTGTGTATGATGTGGGCAGGTGTATACCTGAGTGTGTAGAAGTTAGAAAATGAGGCTCAAAATAGTGCATAAAAATTAGCGCACCGTAGAGAAATCGTATTATTACTCACACCTTGTCATTTGTTCTCACATCTCAGCCAGCGACTTCCATCACCTACGGCTGACTTATCGCTTCTAAATAACAAGCATAGAGTATTTAAATTATTTCTTTAACTTCTGATATTGATACAACAAATAAATGACCCCTCTCTTATGTGACCTGAAACCTTTAAATTTTCCCTTGGAAGAATGAGTCGCAGATTTGAGAGCACATGTGTGTCCAGAGGCTTGTAATCTCTCTAATAATGCTGTGCTTGTGTCTCCAGAAGTAGGTAAAGTTTCCGAACCTTCGTTTTATGTAAAGCATAATATGAAGTTTCAAATGAAGCAACGTCAAGCAGACAAAAAATTGGTAGCTACTCGAGTTAAATTTTTCACAATTAGGCTTGTCATGCCTCCAGCCAAGATAGGGTAAAAATGTTAATGCATGAAACTATAATTGCGAAACATCTCTTTTGCAGTATATATGATACGTCATAGGCAACTTTTATGACGTATCATATATACTGCAAAAGAGATGTTTCTCAATTATAGTTTCCTGCATTAACATTTTTACTCTATCTTGGCTGACAATAGGGTAAAAATGACAATAAAGAATTAATTCAATACAGATTAAAAATAGAAGATGAACAGCACAAGTACTACACACAGTTTCGATCACGAAAATTCTAACCGTCAGAGTTCGGTGTTGATTGTCCCTGAAATTTCAGGTCAAGAATGGATTTCACGAAAGCGGTTCTGGTGGTCAGGAATTTCTGTGCGCTGGCGGTGCCCACACCTGTATGGGGGTTCGAAACTCTTCCTTGCCCCTTAGCGTTACTACTGAACAGGCTAATGTTGCAAGAAGAGTTGAGGTCTAACGTTTCAATGTAACTATGCACTACGTAAACCTCAAAAGTGAGAAAACTGAAAAGCATTTCCTCCTTTAAGTAAATACACTCATGATACAATTGCTATCTGACATAGGAAAAACGCCAGCTAACTGCGGGCGAGAGGCCTGTTCTTTCGTTAATACTCGTATTATTCCATTGAAAAGCTTTCAAATATTTTCCAGTGTTTCTAAACAAAATCTTCAGTTATCAAACCCCAGTATCACTAAAATAAAGACTACATTTAACGACAATTAATAAGAAAAAAGCATGACAACAAGCAGACACGTAACAAGGGAAACATACGGCAATGTCCTAACACTCCAGCGTGACGCCACCGGCACATGGGTGAAGAATGCGCTCGTCAGTCATCACTGACGCTTAGAGTTTCTCTCATTACGGACACCTCTCGTAACAGTCGGCATAACTTGACAAACATCGCCCCGCAAACGCCGGCAATGTCAGTTATTGTCTCGAGAAAACCGGCGGTGCAGCGGAAGCAGTGAAAGTGGCAAGGGTGGATGAACTGCAGAGAAAGCCACTGCTTGTTTTACGTCGCTCTACGTACAGAGAAACTCTGGGTAGCTGCACGGAGTCCAGCACTGCGGTTCCCTATTTTATTTCGTTGGTTCACTTCATAACAACTTGCAACATTTTTCTTTTTTACACCAAAAGTTAATTTAACATTTTTAAGAAGTTATATGTACATAATAACGTCTAGTAGCCCCTTCTTTTTTGATATCAATTCATGCATTTACATAAAATTTTGGTGGTATCCAAGTCGATTTCATTTCGAACAAGCAAGTCATATACATACTCAGTCACACCGTAGTATAAAAAGAAAGTTCTTGCTGAAATAATTAGAAAACATGCATATAAAAAAAACATTCATTAAAAACGCATATAGCAAAATAACCTTTTAGAAAGAAGAAAAATTTCACTAGTGCACAAGTCAGAGCCGCGCATGTAAGCAACGTGTGTGCATGAATCTCATGTGCAGGCTCCTCTGGTACACTCAGGTACAATACACTGATACACTGAGTTACAATGGCCCAGTACACTGGGTTGCAATGGCCCGGTACACTGAGTTACAATGGCCTGGTATACTAAGTTACAATGGCCTGGTGCAATGGTGCCCTGTATGTGATACATCTTTTTGTGTGTCGTATTCGTTTGCGGAAGACTCACTTCCTCGTCTCGTGCTTCAAAACATAACGGGAACAAAACATTCTTTCAGTATTCAATAAAACATTCATGATGTCTTCAATAAAGCACGCTTTCAGCATTCAATAAAACACATTTTCAGTATTTATAGCTTCCGGACACATGAATGTCTTTCAAATGCCCTCAGTGGTCACGAAGAAGGAAGTCAAAACTCCATGAACAACTACCATTTCAAAACGTACGTTTCAACGCGCACGAACAATAGTTTAATTCTTCAATCACTACTAAATATTTTTAATCCATTATAACTATAATCATATATCCTGATATGTATTATCGATATTGCGTTTCCTTTTATTAAAAATAGACCCTATATTTCGCATGAAAAGCTCCAATGATTGAAATAAGGAAAAGAACTCTCTGTAGTTGTGCTACTAGAAAATCTAGTACATACAAAACACAATTACAATATTACAAGAATGTCTAGAATTTATAAAGCGTCTAATATGATTTGGTATAACTGTAACTTGTTAACAGCTAGAATAATTATTCAGTGCCCTTGTTTCAGTTACTCTGTCATGCCCCAAATCTAACTTAAGAGCAGTAAAATACCATTGTTTCCAGACCCATAGAGAAGGGCCAGAATATGGTGGTACACCTGGCATAAGCTCAACTAGATATGCCTCTTAACCCTTTCGGTACCATGATGCAAATATCAAAACCTTTTCAACATATTTAACATCAAATTTAAAAAAAGATACTTAGGGATGCTTTACGGTCATGGCATTGTCCTGATCAAACTGTAGCTTGCACTGCCCTACCAGCGTTTGCACAGACACACGTGTTGCTCTGCATCTTAATAGGCGAAAAATGACTGCGGCTACCAGAGATGCCGTCGGGACCGAAAGGGTTAAAGAATCGCACATAAATGATTAAAAATATAACAGTTGTACGTTGGCATGATGGAAAATGGCAGAATAGCTGTGCGTTAGTACGGTGGAAAATCACAGAACCGAGTAGACGAGAATAACCTAATCTACTATGAAATTTTTTGTTCTGTGCACTTCACCAAGACGACCAAGTGAGGCGACGTGAAAAAATTCATTAATTCAACTGTCTTTTTTAAGTTAAAATAAAAGAACATTTCAGTAATACTACATTATACACTATTATGAAAAAATAGTGTACTCGTGTCACCAAAAATGATGGCAAATCTTGAGATAATCTTTCTCTCGCTCTTCTTTTTCGCTCTCGATTCAGTCTTTTTTTTCGTTCGAGTGGAGTTTTCATGCCTAAGCTTATTTCAAAGGTAACTTATTTTTCTTGTGACAGTAATAAACACTTAGAATACAGTATTTTTGGGCCGCAATAGAAGGAGTTATAGCCATTTGTGTCATCCTAGATACAGAAATTCAGCATTACTGAAAGCAACTGCGAGCTTGTGTATGTATATTGTAATATGCAATACCCTGTCAAACTCGGTATCCACGATACGGACTCGAGTATATAAGGCTCTGGATCTCTCTAAATTTTTTTTGAAAGTGACTTATTATAGTGCACTTGTACAGCGAAAATGAGTGTATTAATTTACCAGTGAACTGAAACCAAGACTGCCAGTGCTAATTTCTTCATATCTATTCTTAAGAGCGTGCACGAAACATTTAAATAAATATATAAACACACGACGGTCATTCTTAGTATTAGACTATATAAAATATTTTCAAATAATAATTGTATATTCACTTATCCCACTATACCGTATGTCCCACAAAAACCCGAATTGAGTATTTACTTTCCCGTATCAGTAATACCATCATAAGAATACCATAAGCATTTAATTGCAAGCATTTAATTTCATAGGGTTCCCGTATCAGTAATACCATCATTCTTATGATGGTATTACTGATACGGGAAAATAAATACTCGTTTCGAGTTTTTGTTTGACATACAGTATAGTAAGCATTGTATTGTGGATACTAAAAGCGCTAGATTACTATAAAATACGTCATTTTTCCGTTATTAGCTTTATTCTCTTACACGGCTTGTTATCGATGAATAACACAGAGAATGGAAGTTCTGTATATATTCATGAAAAATATTCAGCTTCTGATAGTACCACGGGCAAAACTGAAAAATAAATTTTACTTCATAGATCCTTAATTGTATCACTTTTAAACCGTGGAATTTTCACGGGTACTATCTAGACCATGTTATCGGTAGATAAGGTACAGAATGGAAGTTCTGTATATATTTATGAAAAATAATCATTTAAAACCAAATAATTTCTCGTAAATCTTTCATATACGTATATGTTTTTATTTATAATGATCTCAAGTAAATCAAATCTGAATCGTGGAATTTCCACAGGAGCTGTCTAGTATAAATGTCACTACGACAAACGCACATAATGCAGCTCAAAAATAAAGCAGATTCCCTGTTTTTCAGCATCACCGGCATGATTGCAGAACCAAGAGTACACGTAGCTGGTGTTGTAGCTACACCACGCAACAGCAGCGCAACACCACGCTCGCGCCACACAACAGTCGCCACACCTTAACTTTCCACCGAGAAAGCGTGGTCGTGAGGAGGGCAGTGAGGAACCTGGAGCGCCAAGTTCTGAAGTCATTCACACAACAAACGTGGACCTCCACCTCTCTTGTTCCTCCCCAGCACCTCCATTACGTCTCCACTGTGCTCCACTGCACCTTCATTACGTCTCCACTGTGCTCCAC
>VCRD01001217.1:79121-118032 GCA_006783055.1 Trinorchestia longiramus
ATGCATCATTAGATTCTTTCTCTGGTGCTTTCAAGTACAACATCATAATTTTGGCCTCAATAATCAGTTGAAATTGGATGAATTGTATTTTTTTCCACACGAAACTATCACTTCATATCTGATAGTGATTGCATTCTGACTACGAATCCTCGATTCATTTACCGGATTTACAAACATCATTATTTGTTTGGATTTGTTTATGTGTTTTCGCACCCCTAATTCTATCTGTTTTGTGGGGCATTGACCCACTTGGAATTCTACGGTAGTCTCAAGTATTGATAAAAACTGGTTATTAGTATGCAATATGTTTCTATGGTATTGGTCTCTAGTCTCTATCCTATATTTTAGTCACAAGAGACGGTATCAAGATTTTAGTGTTAATTATTCGAGGAACTTTCGAGAATCAAACGTTTAGATCACAATAACACATCAGAAACCAATATATTATGTCGGGAGAAAAAGATTGTACTGCGATAAATTTTGCCTCCGTTTTCTAAAGTTGCTCTTTTGTTGAAAAATGCGAACGAGAAAACGGAGGCAAAATTTATCACAGTACAATCCTTTTTTTCGGGCATAATATTTGGTGGAATTCTTTTTCTATCTTTCATTGAGTAATTTTTTACTCGTTTTTTGGTACTATAAATTTTGAACTCGTGCACGACGAAACTGGTATTATGACATGAACTTCAAACTCATGCACGACAAAACTGGGGTTATGATATGAACTTTAAACTCATGCACGACAAAACTGGGGTTATGATATGAACTTTAAACTCATGCACGACAAAACTGGGATTATGATATGAACTTCAAACTCATGCACGACAAAACTGGGGTTATGATATGAACTTTAACACGTTGCCTGCGATTGCCTAGCTGGTGCAAATCTTTACTTTGTACACACAGTCACTAGAAAGCCTTGAAAAAATTATAGAACCTAACCTGAGCGACCCACCGGCGGGTCGTATCGCACTCAACGTGTTAAACTCATGCACGACAAAACTGGGATTATGATATGAACTTCAAACTCATGCACGACAAAACTGGGGTTATGATATGAACTTTAAACTCATGCACGACAGAACTGGGATTANGATAATGCTCCAATCCATACAGCTAGAATTGTTAAAGAATGGCATGAGGAACATTGTAATGAAGTTGACCATCTGGCATGGCCAACACAATCTCCAGACCTCAACATCATTGAGCATTTATGGTCAGTTTTAGAGATTCAAGTAAGACATCGATTTCCACCCCCATCATCTCTTAAAGAATTGGAGGGTATTCTAACTGAAGAATGGCTTGCAATTCCTTTGGAAACAATTCACAAGTTGTATGAATCAATACCTAGGAGAATTGAAGCTGTAATTGCCGCAAAAGGCGGACCTACACCATATTAAATTATAATTTGTTGATTTTTGAAGGTGTTTCCATTATTTTGTCCACCACCTGTACATTCTTCACACTAATTTACACGACCTACTGCTCATTGGATAAATGCAAGTCATTAGGTGTAAGTCGAGAAGTGCTAAAAAATTAAATACCTTCTCTCTACCCAGCAAGAACAAGTCTCACGTGATTCGGTAAGCAATTAAGGCAGTA
Source organism: Trinorchestia longiramus (assembly GCA_006783055.1). NCBI lineage: Eukaryota > Metazoa > Arthropoda > Malacostraca > Amphipoda > Talitridae > Trinorchestia > Trinorchestia longiramus. The sequence goes on from VCRD01001217.1 coordinate 80,724, forward strand.
CAAACATCCCACGAAACACCAAAATTCTAGTGCATGCAGCCCCAAATTGTGAACCCCGCCCACTCCATGCAGCCCCAAATTGTAAGCCCCGCCCAGTCCATGCAGCCCTAAATTGTGAACCCCGCCTAGTCCATGCAACCCTAAATTGTGAGCCTCGCCCAGTGCATGCAGCCCCAAATTGTGAAAATTGCCCAATACATGCAGTTCCAAATTGTGAAAATTGCCCAATACATGCAGTTCCAAATTGTGAAAAGTGCCCAATACATGAAGTTCTAAATTGTTAAGCCTCACCCAGCAGCACAGCCTGCACTGAACACAAAGTAAGGGAACGGTCATTCACTAGCACTCGATCGCTTCTGAGAAGTGCAACCAAACAGCTGCGATGCTCAGAAACCCCCGCGTCATCCCTTTATTTCGTTGTTGCATTTTGTCGATGACACACACTGGCCTCATTCATGCTAATCCTTTATGAATTGCTACTTCATAAATCTGCTTTTATAACGTAGAATTATTTCATTTAAATTGAAAATAAAGGAAACACAGAATTTTAGCGAAATTTGATAAAAAAAATTTCGGTGGGGCATTCAGATGGAAATGGCCTGTGTATTGCTGCAGCCACCATGAACGACCCACTATGACTGGCAATGTCAAACAAATTTGCAACACAAAATCAAAAGGTCTTTCATCACATTCCGTTTTTGAATTCAGAACAAATAACGCACGGAAGTATAAGTACGTAACATACGCTGCTTAGAAAGAGCACTGAACCAACACGTTTAGTCACGCTGAGTTCGACATGGTTCCCAGAAGTCGATGACTGAGTACCGCAATGAGGTCATGTCATCATGTATGTGGTGCCAGGTCGATGAAGTTGATCACTGTACACCTGTCTATTAATGCAGGTACTCTAATTCAAGCACCGCATATGTGTGCATAATGAGTAGCCATTGATATGGAGCCAGGGACCACACTATAGACAACGCGCCAATATAGCATACATGATGGCCATAGAAGGCCTTTCAATGGACCATATATAATGAACGCAGAAATATTAAACATTGAGCAGGTAGGTAAGAGAGGTCAATGATCGGAAACATGCACGTAGGGGAATGTGTTCATAACTCATCTAGAATAACTGATCATTCGAAGAAACTATTTTTTAAAGTTCTAGATCATGTTCACAGTATCCGCTCCAACAGAGAACTTAGTGGAAGCGTTGGATGGAGTAGAAAATGATCAGAAGCCGTCACAGGTAAGTGGATTGAGAAAATGCACGTAAATAGGTGTTAATTTCTTCGAAGACTCCACGAAGAACACGACTAAACTATTGCACAGTACATTAGTTGTACGGCGCCCAGGGCGCAGGGCCGACGAACGAGCCTTGCCCTATTTACTTACAAACTTGATGAAGAACATCTTGCAATTCCCCTTATATTCATGTGAATTGAATCTTAGAGATAATTACTAGTATAAGGCCTAAGTAATTTATTTGTAGGAACTTTGTAGAATACAATTGGAAAAATACCCTGGCAAGAGATACCCGATAGATAAGCACGCCACTTCAATATCAGCGAGTTAGATTACGAATGATCAGTAGTCAAATGAACGGACCTTTTATCTACTAAAATAAAGATTGCCCACATTTCCCAATAAGTCTAGCACAACAATTTAGCCTCTCATTCAATTATAATGGTATCTTCTATAGGAACATTTCCATGAAGTCAGTGGTAGCGACGCTAATTGAAATGCACCGAAACATCTTCCTTTGTTTCTCCGCCTAAAGAGAAGGGAATACAAACACTGCCCACAGAAGTAAGAAAGTTCCAAACAGCAGTTGATTGTGATATCCTTAAACAATATGTTCAAATTTCTCGTGTGTGATCAGCACAAGACTAAATGGCCTTGAATCTCGTAGCAGTCCGCTAAAGAGGCACCGAACATTTCTCGGAACTAACATAACTTTGTCTCGGAAGTCACTGAGACTTCGAATAAAACAAGCGTGTATTGTGTTAGTGAAGAGTTGAAAAAGACTATAAAGTTCCACTAAGTACATAGAAAATTGATACAAGATTATCACTTAAGGTGATCTTAAACTGCACTGGGATTTTTGAATGTAAGAATCGGCATAAACTCAATGTTTCTCCGGAGATTGTCTGGCTGAGGCCTACAGAGACACGTGGTTTGATAAAGAAAAAACTCACCAGTGGAATGCTCACGTGTTTCATATTTCATCGGCTAGGGAACTTCTGAGATTTAAGAATGCGCCTCCGGTAAGTTCGTTGAAATGATAAGATTAATAACGAACTAAGGACAAAGTTTGTATGGCATTCTTCTCCAATGGAAAAATTTTCATTCTAAATGTCGAGAAGTATTTAAAAACTGATAGAGATGAGAACAATTAAAGAAATAAAGTGGTTTGAATCATGACGAGGACATTTTTGCACCTTGAAAACATCAGCTGTGCTGTGTGGTGGACTGCCGAGAGCTGCTGCAATTGGGAGCCTATGTAAATGTAAGACGTTACTCAGAATTGAGCCTTCAGTTATACTCAAAATTGAGCCTAGACTTACTCAAATACACTCAGAATTGAGCCTAAAGTTACTCAAATATACTCAGAATTAAGTCTACAGTTACGCAAATATACTCAGAATTGTCTAAAGTTACTCGAATATACTCAGAATTGAGTCGTAAGTTACTCAAATATACTCAGAATTGAGTCGTAAGTTACTCACATATACTCAGAATTGAGTCGTAGTTACTCAAATATGCTCAAAATTGAGCCTTGAATAACTCCTATGTACTCAAAATTCAGCCTTATGTTACTCAAATACGTGTCAGGAGTTGCCAGAATCGACAATTCTATTAATGTTAGCTCGAAAGAAACGAATGAACACTCTTCTTCACGAATGTCAATTGAAAATCTGTTGATTGCGACTCATTCATGATGAGTAAAAGTATGTATAACAATGAACATCAAACAATTAACGAATCAAAAGACTAATAGACTCGTATTTCCGGGATCAGAGCCAATGAACAATGTCGGATCTATCCATAATGATCATGTGCGAGAATAGATGTCAAATATATGTACTTAGTAACAGTTATCCCTCTTCACCAGTGTTGATTTCGAAGGAAAGTGACCAATAGAATAATACACTGGCATACAGCAAGCCATCAACAGCGCCATCTACCATGTACTCAGTGTTTAAGACCACAATTGTCGACGCAAAAGAAGGGAAAGACGAGTACGGAAGTGGACATGAGCTTTGGGTTGCATGATGGCATATAAATCTATCTTAGATCGTCCAGATGAAGTACAGTAGCTAGCGTCAGTAGCTATGAGATCTTTTTTGAATTCTATTTTCAGACAATGCATGATATTCGCAGATGAAATTGTTCTTTTTATTATTAATTTTGCTACGTTTGAACTAAAGTGTTAACAATAGTATCAAATAATGATATTTTTATAGCAATAACAGTGGGGTGAACCTAGAACAAACGAATCGTAAAAATAAAGTGTGAAATGTGAAAAAATTATTTCAGCTAACGATTGTTCAACTTTGTTATTTGATGGTTTTTATGTAAAAAAAAAGTCAACAAAACAAATGTAAAAAATTCACTTGATTAATATGGTAGTAAAGAAGTTTCAATCAATATTATAGCTCGTAAAGAAATTATAATGCGATAGAAGTGATTCGTGTGAATATAAAAGTACTTTCAAAAATAAGGAATGTGTTAAACATTCGCCTTTCTGTCTCTTTGCAGCATAAGACAAAGGAAATTTATCATTTCTTATGAGAAACTATTTAGCCTTTCTTGTCGGAAATTATCTCAAGATAAAAGTAGGACTGTGCATTTCCCGACTGTACATATAATAATAAAAAATCCGACTAATTCTTCTAAAAGAATTAGTAACATTAAAATAAAATGATTACATGAGCACCGGGCTGTAATTAAACAGCTAACTTTAGGGAGAAATTAATGACTTACAGTATATCAATCATGCTACCAGAAATAAAGTTTTTCCAGTAATAAAGAAATAAAGTTTTTCCAGCAGCAGTTAATCTGGAAGTCAAATTTACGCCCACACCACCAGTCACCCCCACACCACCAGTCACCCCCACACCACCAGTCACCCCCACACCACCAGTCACCCCCACAACACCAGTCATAGACTCATCTATCGACCACCTGTGCCCAGCTACTGGCTACAGAAGAGAGAGAGCAATAACCCTCTGGTCCCTCTGTTTATGCAGTGGAACTGAGTACGCGGTACACCGTCCAACCACGCTTGCAGCTCACCGTACGCTCCCTCACCTGCAGGGCATTTACTTACTCATCCCCTACACTATAAACATTCACTTGCATCACTTACCACAGTCTGCACCACTGCACTGCACACTGCACCACTACACCACTCACTGCACCACTACACAACACACAGCATGATAGCTTGCACGCTGACGTGTCACAGTAGCACGGCAGACATGGCACCAGAGTGCGCCTGGTTCTGAAGGAAGTGTGTGCGCTCAGCTAGCATTCATGCAAATTACTCGTGTCGGAGGCACAAACCAGAACTCCTTTGAAAGTTCGCCTAGTGGTAAGGTAAACGAAATTGACAAAAAAAGCCATAACGTCACGCTAACTTCATTAAGTTCTTTATTGAGATGACAGCAGCTAAAGCCTAACACGAAATTTATTTTAGGAGCGAGAGTGACCGAAATTTATAGTGAAATTGCATCCATGCATGGAGAGGCAGTTGCCAGCCTGAATGGAGGGGTTGTTGCCTGAAACTGTTGAGAGCAGCCAACTCTCGAAGGCTTGAGTCCGTGAAGTTAGTGACAATACAAGAGAAGGCAGGTCAAATAGAGCGCTCGAGTTCCATCTTGCCACAGAGAGCCACAGTAGAGCAGTCTAGGACCTCAGGCTCAAGATCTTCACAGCCGCGACGAAGCAAGCAGGAAATGAAAGCCAAAGCTTCTAGAAAACGGACTGAAGAGGTTGAATCCTAATATTTTTATTAATTCAAAATAAATATACTAGCTGCTTCCGACAATTGTATATTTTCAGCTTCCAACAGCTACAGTTTTCAATGGCCGTGTTGCTGTTAACAGCTATAGCTGACAACAGCTGTGCAGCTGTCAACGGTCAAAGCAATTGCCGACAGGTCAACAACTGACGTTTGTGCTCGGCTACACAACACAGATGAAGCTGGAAAATAACTACAGCCCAAATTTACAAACAATAATCGGCAAAATAAAGGCTTTCAATGGCCTACGACTTAACATAAAAGACTTGTTAATGAGTGAAAGTCAACAACAATGAGAGAACACAAATTGAATCTTGTGTTCTGCGCGTGAAATTAATTCGTTCAGATGGCAAAGAAAATTATTCACAAGAGCCGTTGTCCCGTTTTGTGTTCTATTCATAAACGGAATTTCCTTTATTTGCAGTGTATTTGTATTTACAGGTTTTATATTGAAACAAGATCCTCCCGGATCACCGCTTGCAAGTGTTCCTGATGAACAAAGAACTCTTACAACGAGTCATTCATGTTGAGTTCATACTACACTCAGAGACGAGGCGCTGGCGCCCTTCACCACAAAAAGACTATCTGAAGAATGTTAATGGCGAGAATGACTGCACCAACACAAGGCTGACTGAAGCGAGACCAGCTCTTCGAAGCGCTCGAGTTTTCATGGAAACAAAACAACCAGTTTTCAGGTTAATGGTCTCTATTAATGGAACAAGTTTCTAAAACAAGTCAAAGATGAATTGATGTTAACTCAAACGTATCAACAAGGTCGTAAGAATATTATAATAATAATGCGAGGATATCAAGAGATCAAATCTGTAACGTTGCTCTGAGCAGCTCACCACCACTGCAGTCCCTACAGGGCGTAACAGACGCGAGCGAACCCGCGTCCGCACCTTGCTACAGGAGCAGACAATGCATCCTCACTTACAAGTTGTGGCGCACACACAAGCAAAAATCTAAACGCTGATATTAGAAGTATTTTTACTTGTGCACAAAAACTAGAAGTTTCGTAAATTGTAACTTTTCTACAGAAACAACAGTCTTCGCGCTTACATAGTTTAGCTTGAACTAGCGTGACTTGTTAGCTCAAGCTTAGACTTAGCTTTTTGTTCATCATTACTTAGCTTATTTTATCTTGTTTAAATTTGTTCAGAGAGTGTTTTGAATGCATTTCTGTTTGTAACACAACAACAAGACCCAAAGAACGAGAGAACAAGAAGCATTTCCTACTGAAGCAGTTCTGATGGATGGCTACGATCCTGATATGAAAAAATACCCGCCAACACTTCACTCAATACAAAAATATTACTAATTTGAAATGATTTCTCAATCCAGTACGCGATATTTAAAACAAAATTATTTCAAACATATCAGTCGTTATCACTATTCAAAAATTAGAGAGAATACTTTGTTCGTGCTGGCTATGTGTATCTTATATGAACAGACGTGAGGTAAATAATCATACAGTACATCGTTCATTCCAAGAAGTCCTGGTCCGCATTGGATACAAGACACACAGAGGTAGAAGATCTCAATACGTTACTTAGAGCAGTAATTCCAGACCAAGTTTCCTACTGTTATCGTCGTATAAATTCATATAAGTTTTCACGCAAGATCACATCAGTTGGGAGCTCGTGTATGACGCATGAAAAACACAGGACGGTGATGTTGGCTAGATGCACCCTATCGTCATTTATTGAAGAATTTACGTCTATTTCTTTACTAACTTCTAGTAGTTAAGTACAGTACCATCTTCGAATGGTTACATATGGTAACGTTCGAATAGCTACTTACTGTGCAATGTTCAAACTATAACGTAAATATACGAAGAACATTTCCCTTAATTCAGGAATGTAATCACGTCACACACGGAGAAAAGTTGGCAAGACGTGATTAAGTCTACGCACATAACATGCCACATTTAACTTACTTGTCTTCTTGCTTCCGTCGCTCTTAATAGAAAACGAATTGCTTAATCACGACGTGCATAATGGCAAACATTCCCTGCTGTCGGAATTCGGTACAAAACATTGTATATATTAATAACAATTATACGTACAAAGAAAACGGACGAGTTTGGAAACAATAGCTTGAGGCTAAAGCTCTTTATTCTGAATACGGTAGGCACAAAAGCGCCCAATATAGAACAAAAGAAACGAAAATATGTACGGGACCGAAATTAATAGGATGAAACACATTGCCTAATTGAATATAAAAGCGAAAACCGGAACAGTATAATTAAAATATGAGCTATTATTATGAAAGAAAATGAAAGAGTTTTATTATTTTATTCAAATTTGGATCTTCACTGAAAAGATGGTTTCACAATTGATATAGAGTAAACTACGGCTTACCTGAGATGCTCACATGATGAAGGTTTCCCGACACAAAAAAAAAAATAAAGACATAGAAACAAGTAATGGTAATTAGAGCATAAATTCATCAAAACAATACGTTACAATAAAGCGCTGCAATACAATAGAGAATAAGACCTGAAAAACTCTGAACAATTAAACCCATAACAGATATCGGTTATAACTGAACGAAGGAGACGGTCTCAGTGAACCATCACGCACGTAAACAATGCGTGTGTGCGTGTCAACGAGTGAGTCATTGCGTAATTTCAATTTAGTCTGTACTCACCGCAGTAAAATTTCCCAGCAGTTCGTAGAAAAATAAATTACCTGCAAAAAAAGAAAATGCTGTTAAATAACGTTAGAAAAAAGAGGGATGTGTGATTTCATTATTTTAACGGAGGGTATTGCCCTCACATCAATAAAATTACGAATCCACTCTTTAAAATCTGTGAATACAAGGTCGGTATCTATTGAGAAGACAAATTCCTACAACATTAAAAAAAATCTGCGTCAAATGTAGTGAAAGGATGCAAAATACTGAAGTACGATTCACTAAAATGGTAATTTAATTTGTAAATTTAAGTTTAAATACACAAACAATTATCAGTAAGTTCATTCACGCTATTTAGCGCATATCGTGATGGTGTAGATTAGTGCTCTTCAAAGTGTGGGTCGCACGACCATTGAAAGGGGGTTGCGAAATGAAGGATCATACTTACTCTTTTGCAGGCCGTTAGAAGAACATACGACAGGACATATACCATATTTCAAGAAGTAGATAACTTTTTTAAAGAAGTGGGATGGAATTGAGCTAACTGTGTTGGGGTGTGCACCGATGGCGCAACAGGGAAGAATGTTGGTTTCCCAAATAAATTAAGGTCTGTATGCAAAGAAGGTATAACCTTCATTCATTGTAAGATTCATCGGGAGGTGCTAGCGACGAAAAAAATTAACGAAGAATTGTGTGCAGTGCTACAAGATTCAGTGTAAATAATTATTTATATCAAAACCCGTGCTCTTAACACTCGGCTCTTTAGAAATTTGTGCAAAAAATAAGTTCAGATGTTGAATCCTTGCTGCTTCACACTGACAGTCGATGGCTTTCAAGAGGTCGGGCTTTAAGAAGGCTGATCGCTTCAAAAAATGAAGTCGTGTTATTTTCATCAGGTAACGAGTCATATTTGATGAAACATTTCCAAAACGAAAATTGGATTTTCAAACTTTGTTATTTATCAGATATTCTCGACAAGCTTAATGACCTCAATATATCATTACAAGGCAAAAATACAAATGTTTTTACATTAACTTTAAAAAGTCAAGCTTTTTAGAAGAAAGTTAATGTATGCTAGATGAATGTAAAAAGTAACTCATGTGAGATGTTTTCACGTCTGGAAGAGTTCATCACAGAAAACGAACTAAATTTCGAAATAATCAAACCAATTTTAATGAAGCACTTGGTAAGCTTAGGCGAAAAATTTAAAAAATATTTTCTTCAAGAACCAGACATGAATCGATTTGATTGGATTAAAAATCCATTTGATGCTGAAGTCGAAACAGTGTGTCATCTCACACTAGAGGCACAGGAAGAATTTGCAGAACTTTCTTCTGATTCTTCTCTAAAAACTATGTTTGTTAAAATGAGTAAATTCGTTTTGGGCTGGCATCAAATTGGAATATCCAACCTTACGACTTTCAATGGACACTCTTCTTCCTTTCGCATTAACATATTTATGTGAAAGTGCTTTTTCGGCATTAACTAATCCCAAAACGAAACATCTACCGAGTCTAGGAAATATTGAAACTGTATTTAAACCAGCGTTAACAAACATATGTAGAGCCTAGATGTGACTTGTGTACGAAAATGCAGGCGCATCAATCCCAATAATTAAGTATGAGTTATATCATTTAATGCCACTAATAGTATCTATAGATAGTTTAATACCCTTAATGTACGCAATTGATCATTATTTTTTGAATACACTTTACATATTAATTTTTACAATTTTTTAATATGTGTATAATGTACAGTAGACCCGATTTCTTTATGAACATTAAATTTTCCTGCTATATTTGTATTTTATTCTTTATTTTGCGAAAGTTAAAGGGGTTGTGCAAAAATAAAATCTTTTAAAGGGGGTCGCGGCGTATAAAAGTTTGAAGACCACTGGTGTAGATCACATCGAGAAGAAACAAAGAGATGGGACGATGACGTCACTAATACTATGCAGAGCGGACATGAGAGGAAGGCGCCAGTGTCGCTACAGCCACGAGAGCAATGACCGCATCAACTGCGATATACGTACATTAAAAAGTCACTCATGACACGTGTGACACTCTGGTTTTCTTTCAAAGAGGCCGGTCGAAAATAGATAAATCCCCGAGGGTCGACAGCAAAAGACTGACAGGTTCGAACTGAAGGGTAAAGACCTCATGCGCTGGCTGTTTAAGCCAACGTAATTTCTGAGCTGACACATGAAAGCGGGACATTCTTCTCTTCAAACGCATGTCAGTCACGTAAAGAGTCGCCTTAATTGATGCGTTCTCAAAGCGTTATATGCAACAAAGTGCTTCATTAAAGGAACATTGTCTCAACAAAGCATTCTACCACATGAGAGGGGCTCAGAAGCAAAAAGAATATACAGAATATTTTCTCGATGAAGAGAGCATATTTTCCATGCTCAAAAAATGTATATCTCTTCTTAGTACTTTTGCATCAGGAGAGGCATTGAAGGAAATACATGGAACTATGAATAAGCTTGTGAGCAAGTGTTAAACAACAGTTCAACTCATGTCTCACATTAATTATAATGAATAGTATCTGAATACATCGCAAGTCACCAAGAAATTTCGTGAAGAACAGTCATGATTTTTTTCCCTGTTCACGTTAAATTTACCCCATTTACAAACTAAACTTGTTCCATCCTTTCCATGTTCAAAACGAAAATGCATCCATGTTAATCATAAATTTCTGTCTAATGTTCAAAATAACTTTGCTTTCAATGTTCACCATAGATTTGCTCACCATGTTAACTATAACTATGTTTCAGTTCTTTACCGTAAATATGGTTGCCGAGCTCACTATATGTATGCTTCTATTTTTACGAGGAGTCTTCTTTTCATATTAGCGAGGCAGATAACGTAGCAGTGTTGTGAACTATCTCTGAAGTGTATGCTCAGAGACAGTCTTGCCAGCAGCCCTCAGCTAGCATTTGCTTTGTTGTTTTGCGAGATGCTTCATGCAGCGTTTGGTTGAGCAGTTGAAGCTACTCATCATAGCCCAGGATCTTTCGAAGAGGCGTATCTTTAAGATAAAACAAGGTGTAAAACACACAAAAATGCATATAAGGCCGGATGTACAGTACAGCAATCTACACTACAGCACGCCAACATGAAAGCACTTGTATGAGAGGCTCTGACATTTCTTTTATTAGAGTATTGGGTTATTCTTCCAGTGCTTACTCTAAAAACATGCTGATGTGCAAGTCAATTTCTCCATTAGATCATCAGAATCTCAAACTCTTCCTCGTCGGACAAGAAAGTACGAAGCAGGAAAGTTTCATGATAGACATTTCAGTTGAGACGCTACCTTCAACTTGGTAATTACAGTTGCATGTGTACATTCAGGAACGGATCACATATTTTGCAATACTTGGATCACCGAAGTACAATACTTTGGTCTGACATCAGTCAGTCAAACTTAACGACTCCTAGAACTTTACGGTTGTGAGTAGAGTTCAATTCTATGCATTGGATGGTCTCTCACATGCCTCAGTATGACTTAACCATCCTGACAACGTGGTAACTATCACTGAATGTTCTGCACATTGTACATAAAAACTGGCTCTACACGCACTACCTATAACACGTCAGTTCAAGCGACCGACAATCCAGCAGTAGGCCACCTAGGCCCTAGATGGCCCATTGTCGTTCCTGAATTACATTATAAATCATTTAGTTTAGTTCTATGTTAAAAATTTTATGTTCGAAGTTTGGTTGAAATTACATGAATAATTTTATGTTCGAAGTTTGGTTGAAATTACACGCTTAAAAATGAATAATTTATTATAATTCATGGAATATTTTATTGCGCCGACAAATGACTTGGTCCTAGTAGCAGGGTTAAGAATCAGTTGAACACTCCTCAGTGACGCCAAGATGAGTCCGCTGTTGTCGACCGCGAGGAATATAATCTTATTCTTGTTGACAAGCGCTTGTGCTCAAAATAGCCTGGGTGAGCTCAAGTTCAAGGCTCTCAAGTAGTGTTGCCAACTTTACAGAAATTTCCGTTAACACAAGAACCTTAAACCAGCGCTCACCGGTGAATTGCACTCCACAAACGCTGATTCAATTAACTTTTAGAGAAATGTTTTTTTTAGAAAATAGAGACAATCGTAGCCCTCTAAGTACTACCTTAAACCACACACAACATGCAGTGTCACTTTCTAGGCGTACGTAAGAACTGAACTAAACTTAGCATTAAAATTTAGTCTCTTAAATGCATGCGCTGACGAATTACTGCTCCATACAGTAATTTGTGAAGTCCATACTTCAGAGCACTCTTACGAGTACAAAAATCGCCGCATTTCCGAGAGAGCGCTGGCAACACACAGGGCTCCGAATACTAGAGAGAAGAAAGGCCTCTTTCTAATTAAAGACGAGCACGTCCATCGCCAACCTCCCCGTAAACAATCGAATATAAATAAATGATTCAGTCAAAGTGAATGCTTGTTTGCTTTTTAACATTATGATTATTCAGCCACGCGGTGATTCACAAGATAAATTTAGAGAAAAGATAACTTTATACTCATACATTTTCAGAGTTGCGATTCATGAAAGTTTTTTCTCTACAGGATTCCTGGTAAAAACATCTACGAAGCTCAGGTCTCGCGCGCAAATATTCAGTACGAAGTACCAACACAGCCGAAAAAATTGAACAATACTTGACGTACACAATGTACACTTTAATACAGTATGTCCTCATCATGATCAGCTACGATCATTTTCAGAAACGAAAAACTGGGACTACACATAGAAAAGTTTAACGAGTGGTATCCGATGACTATAAAAATCACTCGACGAATTGAATGATTCTACTTTTGCTTCAACCCTTTTTGTGCTGAAATTTAGGTGAACGAAAACTGCATTACGATCAGACAAACACGGCTCCTCCGGCGCATAACTAGAACTTGAATAGGTGATGCTGAAAATTATTTCTACCGTTAATTGTGCCTTTACTTCAATGCAATGAGGTATTCCATTTAAAACTGCAAGAAATGACGAATCGGAGCCAGGACACACCAGGATGAGGGTTAAATGACTGGATACCACAGACCTCCATTTAAAACTGTTCATGGCGTTCACACTGTGTTAAATTGTTTAAACGTGCACGGCGCACACTGTCACTTGGACTTTAAATGCAAAATACCAGTGAGCATGAAAGAAACACAAATTACACCTTGGTGTTCGTGGCATCCCATTATTAGTTCATTTAGAAACAAGTTGGAACTGCTATGCCAGTTAGATGCAACTAAAATCAGATACATTGTAAACACTATTAGCAATATTTCCATGGCGTCCTCAGCGGCCGAAGACGCCTATGCTTCAACCAGAAAGGCAAAAACTTTTAGATGCGTTCACATCTGTCGACGTGCTACGCTGTTTCTACATGACAACCTTTTCATAAACAATATGTTTTCCATAAGTTGAATGAATACGAATTTATTTTAACAATTATTTGAGGTAAGAAAAAAGTCATTTGTCCGTCTACGGAAGATATTGAAGTGCTTACGTTTTGAAACTGGCAAAATGTATTCATATACATGTACACGTAAATCACTTTTTCATATTTCCTACGGGCGAAACCATCAATAGATTAAGGGGATTAGATCATTGTTCTCTAGTCACTCTCATAATGGTATTTTATTATAAATCCTTCAATATAAATTTTAGCTATTTTTTCGTATAATAGTCGTGTGAGTATGAAGATATCTCGTCAGCAGCTGACATCATCGAAATGAAGGTCCAGGAAATTGCGCAGGGATTATCTAAATAATTTAAGGAATATTCTAGCCACAGTGAGCAGAATTCATGAAAACTTGAACTCGCCAAATATTCAAACTGTCAATAAATGTAAGTTTTCCAATTAAACCCATAATTTGTGATGACGCACAGCTCAAAGACGAGAATGTTAAGACAGACAATATGCAGAACTCGACTCATTACTCATCGTTCCTCGCGAGGGAGTGACAGGGAGAGAATGAGAGAAAGAGTAAGAGTACGAAAGAGGGAAAATCACACACAGAGAGAATGAGATAAAGAATGAGAGTGGATGAGAGTAAAAAGAGTGAGAAGGAGAGACAAAAAGAGAAAAGAAGTCTTCATGAGAAGTAAAAGTTTGTTAACACGAGAGGAAGGTGTTGAGTGGGTGTCAGAGCTATAACATGTGAGGATGTGGTCAGTGCAAAAGTTAACACGAGAGGCAGGCAGGGAAGGGACCACAACACATGTAGTAGAGAGAGAGGTCAGTGCCACCAGCGGTGGAGAGATCGATTGCGAGCTGGCACACGCAACACAGCAAGGTGACCTGCCGCCGCACCTGAACATCACAGCGCCAAACAAACAGCTACGTGGATGTGCTCGAGTTGCTGGGCACACGGCACTCCCACTCAATGCTTGGCTGAGTGAGTGTGCACTGGCACCCACCCACCCAATTCTTGGCTGAGCGAATGAGAAGCTACATTAGTGTTGTCAGTCATTGGTAATGACGATGGTCATTGTCACGCCGAGGAATTCTACTTTAATTTCGACTGAAAAGGGAATAAATATTCTACGTTTCACGTAGCGTTTTTATGCAATTTTTATGAAGCACGAACGACTATGTACGACCGTCGGAAGCTTTTCTGCCTGGTACTTTACGGCAATCAAACCTTCAGATCTGTAGTTCTTCTCCTCAGGGCTACAGCCGTGCAGAATATTGCAGAGTATAATGCCTCAACAACTGTTAATTACGGAAAATGAGAAAGATTTGAAGGTCAGAGACTACATAATGTTCATTCTAAACAAACACAAAATATGTTGCTATACAAGAATAACAATGATTCATTTCTCAGTGTTTATTTTACAGTGGTAGTATGCTAAGATCCCGTAAATCAATCTATAACTTGTAAAATGTCAATAGGAGTAAAATAAGTTTCACGTCCTGAAGACGTTTTTATTTTCAGTGTACTTTGTCACTGAAATTTTATTTTTCAATTATGTTGAAAGAAATCTTGCACATACCGCTTCGTTTTCAGTTTAACGAAATACTCCAAAATCTTTTCAGCGCTCGAATAGCCTCACAAATATCAATTTTATTCTTTTATTCACGAACTTTCCAGTTTAATCAATAAAAACAGATAAACTAGCAAATAGAAGTTTCTTCCGCATTGTGGACTCAGAAACAAATAAGTGCAAGAAATAAAACTTGACTAGACAATAAATAACATCATAATTATTATTTAAAACTGTTCTTTGAATGCACCTGTACAAACGAGTTCAGAACTAAATGATCTCACTTTTAAGACGACAGCAACAAGATATACACATTCAACAACAAGCACTTTAGGAGGCATCAATTTCTTCACCAGTTTGTTTCGGCCTAATTTCCCCTGCAAGAGAACGCAAAGATTTCATACCCTGAAGACGAGTATAAGCGAAGTTCTTTCAAGTAATTAAGATTTTTTCCAACTCAGTAAAAAAATTCAGTCAACAAATGGCGGAAACGCGTTTGCAAAATATCAACTGAGAACGTTCCCAATTTAGCTCATTAGCAGCGAAGATCAAATTAGACAGCATTTGTACGGTTTAGCTGCGTCATTTCTGTCAGTGAGAATTGGTAACGAGATGAGTAATGCCTGATGCAAGTATTTCCGAACTTGGCGGTAATTATACTCGTTTTCCTTACTCCTCTAACATGTAAACAGATAAAAATAGTAATGGTGTGCCAGTAATAAAATTGTTAACGATTATTCTCTAGGTGTTGAGTGGGTGTCAGAGCTAAGACCTGCGGTCAGTGCTAAACAACACGATTCCCGATACAGATTCTTCCTCATATTTTTTTAACATCCCGCCAGAAATCCAGGTACCTAGCTAAGTATCATCTCCATGTTCATATCCATTTTTAAGCGTTAACCAGCAACCCTATTAGACGAAAGTCTTAACGAAATACTAAATCGTTTCGCTCTACTTTCCCAGCATGCAGGAATGCACAGCACTTGTACACAAACTGAACTTGTTTATTACACGGGGAAAAGATAACGTTAATGTATATTGTTCAACATTCTATTAATTTGATTACATGACCATAATTTAATGAACAAATCTTTAAAAAATCAGAGAACATGTACTCTCCAATATCAAATATCGACTGCATTATATCGGCGTTGAACCAAACATTTCAAAACCATAATTTTAAGGAAAAACGTATGACGTTAGTACGTTTGGACCAATTGTGGTAACCTTCGTGTTGTGTTTCCATCTCAGTGCCGGCAGTTGAATTGGCAAGCTGATACAGATATTATTCAAGAAACAATCGTTTTAGGAATCGGGATAAAACTTAATATTTTGGACCAATGTCAATTCCGATGTAATGGAAAACCTCCAATTTTTGATAGACAGTCTGATTCATTGTCCCCTCACAAAAGTAGTACTTTCCAAGATAGCATCCGTGAATGAAATTTAATTGAGCGACTTCATGTCTTCCCGCTATCTTCAAGATAACACCTTAATTAAAGCATAATTGTGATTCGTCTTAAAAAATGCTCTCGCTATGAACTTTGCTTTGTTGAGGTTTGCAGAACTGAAGTGATAAGGTGAGTACTCTTATAAATAGCTAAAGGTACATTACTTTAAGAACCACAATTCTAATTTCAAATATGAATTTTCACGACTCATCTGTAGGTACCATTCACAAATTTTAAGGAGATCAAATTTTATTTAAATATACCCGAACACCGAACACTTATTTTATGTGCACGCCCGATCAAGATGCACCATTATCTTTATACAAAGAGAGGTACCGACTTATGAATAGTTGAAAAATGTTAACACTATTTATAACTATAACAAAAACCATTTAAAGCGTAATGTTTCAATTAGTGAGACTCGACATTACCTGAGTTTGATGCAGAACAGAGACAACTGAGCCATGCATCACGATACTAGCACACAATGTCGCACACACAACGACGTTTAACACTCAGCCTGCTGCCATAATCAAGCCTCTGCAGCTAGCGCTATCTTTGACTTGACAAGCTGAGATTTTAAACTAAACGTAATGACTTGTCTCCGCACTAGCAGCATAGATCTTTGATCTTTGAGCAGCATCATCTTTGTTCAGTTGCATAGTCTATGAATAAGAGTTAGTCTTCATTTTTTCTAATATTCTCAGAGCTTTTTATTTTAGCATCTACATTTTGTTGAAGTCTTAAACAAAACTTACAAAACTCTTTCTCCCCAAAAAATGTTAATGCAGTTCGTCTGTATAGCATTAGCCTTAGTGAGACCAATAACGATTGCTATACAAACCAATTATAGTAGATACGAGAATACGAAGATGGGCTGTATAAAATCGTACAATTAAAGGTTTAAATTTGAAAAGTATTTGTTTTATAATTCAAAGGTTTGCTTAGGTTGACGGTGACGAGGTACTCATTTTTTGCTAAATGATTGCTTGGGCTAACACCCCCTCGGTTTACAGATTTCACTTAACTTCAGTGTTAAGGCTTCACAACTGTATGTTGATTCTCAAAAGAATAATTATTACTTAGTTGGAAATAAAATATTTTGCCTCGTAAGTTGGCCTGAATCAGCACAACTGGCGTGCCTCCACCTGAGTGCTTCCTAGTGGTCATGTCAAGAACTGTCCGCGTTTGAGTGATGATACATTCACAATTACAGCTATTCAATTCCCTCGCTCGTTAAGATTCCAGGAAGAGTAAATAATAGAAAAATGCGACACAAAAATGTGAGTTTTGCTAATGAGTTCCTCAAAAAATAGATGATAGAATATAAAGCTCTGACAATATTAGAAAGAATGAAGACTAACTCTTAGTAACAGACGAGGCAGAATGAAAAGAAAAATACAGCACGGAAGCGCACTGGGAAGAAATTAGAGCATAAACTAATTTTCCTAAAACTAAGCACCGATACAAATAGCGCTGTGAAATGTTCTGCTAGGCCTCTGAACATAAGAAATATTTATTCGAGAAGCACGCAAGCGAAAGTGAAATATAGAAGTAGCAACAACCCACAACGCTGTTCAATGGCGAGCTGGAAAACCAGAGACTTGGCGTCACGTGTGTGCAGCAAGAACCTCTTTTCTGCTCCTCCATTGTGAATAGAAAAGCAAACGCTATAGAGATCATTCAGCGGAACTTGTGTGGGGTCACGTGTCTCTTGAGTGATAATTCAGTCTCTCAACGTAAGAGCTCAAAATTTGGAACAGCTAAAATAAGCAGACGAGTTGAAGAAATTTGTTTCGCTTATTTTACGAATTGTATGCTCACAAGTGATAGACATTATAAATTTTATTTAAATTTGTAACTATTTTCTAAACAACTGACGCAAAAACAGCTTTTCGATACAATCATGTTTCAGTCAATATTTATAACGTTTGAGTAAACTAATCATTTAATATATCTTCTCCATCAAAGGGGTTGTCAAAATTGCGACAAAAGGTTTCATTTAGTGAAATAGTCTATCACTAAAACAATTTCCCTCGATTTCTAGCATCTCGTTTCATCTGCATTCAAGCGCATAAATTACAAGCTGGTAGAATTATTTTGGTCATCATGGAAAACATCAATCTAATTGGTTTCCCCAATTCAATTAATGTCAATCTAAGACCACCCGAATGGTTTTGTTTTCCATAAACAAGCAACAATATAAAACATCGACGAGAAGATGATACAGAGAATCAATACATTTTCTAGCAGAACTCTTCCAAAAGATCTTCGGTTAACCTATGTGTGATGATGAGCATAATCATGATGGAGGACACACTTCATGTTGAGTAGAAAGAGACGCTTTCTCACTAAAACGACTTCAAAAAGGCAAAAATTTTAGCAGTAGAAATTAGAAGAAATTGTTTGAGCATTGTCAAACAGTTCAAAAAGACAATTCAGCGTTCAACTAACATCAAACACAAGAAGAAGAATATCACCTCAATGAGGTATTTTCGTGATTGCCTTTCACGACGACAGCCTTTTATGAAATTTTGTCTGGATAAATTAATTGAAAATGAATTCAACTTCAAAATAGTATGTAATATATTGAGGTTGGATATAACTATATTGTAGACGGTAAAACGGAGTGATGCTGCCGAGCTCTGTAAATAGACAATAAAGTTTCAGCACATTTAGAGAAAATTCAAGCCATTATATTACATCAGGAAGTTCGCCAATTTGCTGGAATGATTAGCAACTACGATTTTGAAGTAAATTTGATTCCTACGTTGACTAGAAAATAGCGATTAAACGAATCAAGAATCCTAAAGTTCTGCGGCAATGACCTAAACCGCTATCTATTCAACCACAATACGTTCAATTAACGCTCGACCCAGTCTCTAGAGTTTGGCTTTCTAGAATCTTGAGCATATCAAAGACGTTTATTTCGTTCAACGTTCAACGAAAAAGTACTTTATGAAATGTAATGATAATGAATTTTGCACTAAATTCAATAATTTACAAGGAATTTCACGGCGTTGAGATTTCAAAGCTCTGCGCTACCGACGTAGAATTGTATTTTGAATGCTAGAATGTGTAATACACACACTACATGTGTGAGTTGAGCACCCGGTGAAGTTACAGCAGAAGCGGATCAACAGGAGGAAGAAAAAAGGCGAGGGGACAAGAGGTGGAGGGGTGGAGGGCTGAGGTGGAGGGGTGGAGGGACTGAGGGGGTCAGCACATCTGTTGCTCGACTCACTTTCACTTCATTGCCTGCTGCTGTGGGGGTCATTGTCCCCTCAGTCGCACTCACGTTTCCAGGTGTGTGGTGGTCAGTACAGGCACCCACACAGCAGTCAAGATTACGGTCATGAGTAATGCATGCACACACAGCCCTGCCCCGTGTGGTGCACGCACACACAGCCCTGTTCTGTGTGGTGCACGCACACACAGCCCTGTTCTGTGTGGTGCACGCACACACAGCCCTGTTCTGTGTGGTGCACGCACACACAGCCCTGCCTCGTGTAATACATGTACACACAGCCCTGCCTCGTGTAATACATGTACACACAGCCCTGCCTCGTGTAATACATGTACACACAGCCCTGCCTCGTGTAATACATGTACACACAGCCCTGCCTCGTGTAATACATGTACACACAGCCCTGCCTCGTGTAATACTCGTACATGTACACACAGCCCTGCCTCGTGTGATGCACACACACACAGCCCTGCCCTGTGTGGTGCACGCACACAGCCCTGCTCTGTGTGGTGCACGCACACACAGCCCTGCTCTGTGTGGTGCACGCACACACAGCCCTGCTCTGTGTGGTGCACGCACACACAGCCCTGCCTCGTGTAATACGTGTACACGCAGCTCCCCTCATCCAGGTGCCATTGGGATGCCACACAATAGGTAGGAAATCAAGCACATAGGAGTTTTGATGACGATCATGCATTTTACACCAAGTATAAAACACAAAGTCTATAGTTCACAGCGTTCACTAACATCATAAACACTCAAATTTAATTTCCAGTTGCAGCAGTTAAGTCATTGAGTGAAGATGGGCAGACCACAAAAATGGTCTAAATTGGCAATTTAAATGATAAAAATATCCGAGTATTTTGTTTTTTAAATTAAAAATTTTTTGTATTCTTTAGACCTCTATATATATATTTCCAATGTTAGAAAAAAATTACCAGATTAAAATATTTTAAAACTTGTATCGAAGTACTAAAACACGAACAATTCAAATATAACATGAACGCAAGGGTACTTTAAGGCACACACTAAAATTATGATTTAGTGTGTACACACAACAAACAATTAAACAAAGCGACCACGACACACAGCTCCATACAGATACTAGGAGCACGTACCACGTAGTACCAGCAGCTACACACGCACACAGCAATGCTCGTGTGTAGAGTGTCAGCAGCAACACGCACACAGTAATGCTCGTGTATAATACTCCAGCACTACACACACTCATACACGCACACAGCAATGCTCGTGTATAATACTCCAGCACTACACACACTCATACACGCACACAGTGATGCTCGTGTATAATACTCCAGCACTACACACACTCATACACGCACACAGTAATGCTCGTGTATAATGCTCCAGCACTACACACACTCATACACGCACACAGCAATGCTCGTGTATAATACTCCAACACTACACACTCATACACGCACACAGCAATGCTCGTGTATAATACTCCAGCACTACACACACTCATACACGCACACAGCAATGCTCGTGTATAATACTCCAACACTACACACTCATACACGCACACAGCAATGCTCGTGTATAATACCCCAGCACTACACGTGAGACACACAAAGCATTCACTGAAGAAAAGGAGAGTTACGTGACGTCGAAGACTGCCTTACATATGTACTCACATCGATTTTCACTCATTTCATTTCAGAAGTTCATTTTCTAGTTATTCACAATGTAAGAAGTTTAATGTTGATAACACTTGTTCGAATACATTTTGAAATATAAGTTTTGGTACCTCAGACGATTCATTACATTCATACATGTCTTCATTTCGAAATAAAATCTCAACAGTAATTTCAAGTTACATGTACATACAAAACATTCTCGCTAAGTTAAAAATTCACAGCCCAGAAGCCAGGGTTGTCGCTTAATTATTTATCCGTTTTCAAAATTCTCTTCAACCTGGGAACTACGGAATAAGGAATGCTTTCCACCTAAGTTTTTTAACAAAAATAAATGTCTATGATATTAATTTATATCAATTGAAATAACAACTAAACAAACTCACCAATAAAGCTATAGATAATCTAAAGTTAATATAGGTCATACAATCATAATATCACCTAAGTAAACAACAAAAGTGTAGCGTGCTATTCTTTCACACAAAATGTATATACCTATTTTTGTCTCGGTGCAATAATTTACCTGGAAAATGTGTCAATGAATGCTGCTTGTTCAGCTTTAGCACTTCAAACTGTGTGAAACAAAAGATCACACTCGGACGAGCACAAAAAGAACAAGGCAGAAACAAATGCTTCCCGCACTGAATGGCTGAGTGACGTACAGCATCTTCACTTCCTCAGCGCCTCCAGCGAAAAGAAACTCATCAAAGGCGCTACATCGGTAATATTCGAAGGTAATATTAATGGAAGGAAAAAGCGGAAGTTATTCATTTCTTATTTTTTGCCAAGCCGTCAGCCTCTTCACGACTCTCACGACTTCAATAATTCAATATTAGTTGCGAGGAGAGCCATGCCAAAGTAACGCACATCTCGACAATAGCAATTTTCAAACGTTTAATGTTCTTAAAGGCTCTGAAGTGGATAGGTTTCATTTAATATAGATGCCTGACCACCGAATCCACTCGAAAAGTTTAAAAAGAGTTTCAGCGGACAATAACTAGACATGAAAAAGAAAGAAAACAGTTCTTAAGAACTGAATCTGATACAAAACGGCCGTAGCTCGCCAGATTAACCCCTGTGCCAAGTAATATGTATCCTGTGAGGACACCCGGGCTACTTTACTGAGTAAACAGAACCTTAAATTCTTTCACGAACGATCTGCAGGAACGAAATATGAGGATACTGATTCAAAACAGCAACTGTGCGACAGCCAAACACGGAGAGCGTACAATTTTCATCAGCCTGAACTTGAAGTAAAGATTCCTGTGACTCATTAAACGAGACCGCGCTCCTTCTACTGTACATGCTAGACATGATACAAACCTAAACTGATTTGGAGACAGTGACGTAATGCAAACGAAAGTCTTTTGATCAATTCAGAAAGATACGAGTACTAATTACTAATTGGTTTCGTACTAGACAAATTTAGATGCGTCCCTGGACTGCCCTTAGAAGCTCTCATAAATATTCTTTACCGCGAGAAGAAAAGCATATTTGCAACTAATATAGCCGCCTGCCCATTGTTTTCATACGTTAAACATACAGCGACTAGCTAACACAACTTCCTTTGACCATTATTCCTGCTTCTTGCGTATCTACAGGCATTACGCGGGAATCCAATTAGGGGTTGAATAATTGCTTCGAATAATAACAAAGGTCAACAACAATACGAACCAAAAATATGACACAAGGTTCATTATAAAACGAATTATCGTACTTACGTCATTGACCTCCATTCACTTTTCTAAATTCTTTTCAAAAATTTTTATCTTTCAACAGCACTAAACGACAACCAAACAACTCATCGTATATGCAACTTTTCATTTAATCATCAAACTGAAAGAACTCGTCAGCATTGATTACAATTAAAAGCTCACCTTCAAGCCGAAGCCATAGAGAACGCTATCCACATTTACAATCTCGTAGTGCAGAACGTCACAAACATCAAAGTGATAGGAGGCATGGACAGTTTAACTCTGGAGCACTGAACATGGGTATAGTTTGCTCGAGGCTAGTGACGTCTATACCCATGTTCAGTGCTTCAGGGTTAATCACTGCAAGAAAGAAAAGATGCTGAAAAATATTTGTGTTGAACATCCTAGACCGAAACACTACAACAAATAGCCGAGAATTAGAATGAATTCTACAAGGCTTTCATTTCTTGATGCTGCTGACACCGGCACTGCGGTTTGATTACATTGTTCGTCCTGAAATAGCAAAACCTTCAAGCACCACGAATTCAAAGTGCATTTACGATCAAGATGGAATGAGCCTAGTGAACCCTACTAAATAACTTGAGGAAGACTGCAAGATACGTATATGCACCAGGAATATAACTCACGCATAGAGGTCACTAGGATAATTATAATTACAACAGGAATGTAGTGGTCGCTTAATTTTTCCCTCACTAAAAAACTGTAATTTGACTATCTTCAATTTGAGTAGGAAATCAACGTGGCAAGAAGGGAGCTAGATTTATACGTGGCAGGAAGATCAATAAGACCTTTCATTAAGTGAAAGCACGCTCCACACAGGTGCCGTTCTCACAACCAAACAGATGACTTACTGATAACCTTCGAGTCCAGGAAATAAATCATTCCAACTAAAAAACCGAGTTTACATGCAAACGGAAAAACAGTACTTAAAATATTAAGTCAATGGCAGGACGTCATTTAGAGCCAACAAACTTACAAGAAAAGCAATGGCCATGACGTAACGGTTGTTCATGGACCACTGGTGTCCCACTTTCAAAGTCACGGCTGAGTTTCACCACGACCGGTCAGGCAGGTGTTGGATGCACTTAGGACCTCTTCACTCATTTCAACCAATGAACATAACCCATAATTATTCAAAATTCAGATGTACTTGTATCATGTTACCCTTAATTAATTATGAATATGCATAAAAGTATGGAATAACAATAATATCTATTTTCCACAAGATAGGACAATAACCCTTCACAAAATCCTTGCCAGGCAGCTCAAGATTTTCTGGGGCATCTATCCATACAACACTCTAGCTTCCCACCCTTCAATTCAACAAAAGTTTCCAGCTGACATATAAAATCAGAAAACATACTTTTCATCGCATTCATTTGAACACGCAAAGAAAATCATTGCTAATGACAAGAAAAGTGAGGAAGAAAAAGACAAATGGCAACACTTGGCATCAGTGCCACTCGGTCGTTGACCCGAGCAGCACGTGCGCTACGTTTGGCACATCAGCAGCCACAGCTCTTGTCCTCGGCAAAAACAAGGAAGTAGTGCACTTCACAAGCTCATCTAGTCAATTCAATAATATCGCGGCAGCTTCCAGCTCTGAGACCGAGCTTAATTTTACATCACTGATTAGAAATCATCGAGTTCCGGCAACTGCCTGTGCTGCATGGCACCATAGAGTGGTGATACTTCACAGAAATTTGCGTGGTGACGCATCACATGTTCACCACAACAAATACATAACACACATCAGCCACACAATAAACCCATACATAACACATCCACCACACCTGACACATCCACCACATGAGAATAAATATCAATATTTGAAGCCGAATAATGACGTTATTCATTAATACTGACCTAAAATTGAAGTTTTTACTATCGCGGGGTAATCTTGAGTAGCGCTCTTTCCATTTAGCGATTTTGCAATAAACTATTACAAAAATTGTGTCAATGCAATTTATCATGCCCGAAAGAAAAGTGCCATTCCAATTTAATCAATAATCTGGTAAAATATATAATATGTACCGAAATACTACATATACTACACATTCAACCATGTTGAAAATTACCCGAATAATATTTTGTTCAATATTTTCAGGTAATAAAATTTCTTTCAATTTACTCACTTCAGATTATACGATAAGCTTAAAGCGAGAGTACAGCTAAACATCTTAACGATTGCACCACCTTCAATAACTCTTAATTTAATGAAAAACTGGACTCAATAAATGAAGAAACTGTTGCAGCAGGAAATTATTTTACACTGAAGAACTAGACTCAATAAATGAAGAAACTGTTGCAGCAGGAAATTATCTTACACTGAAGAACTAGACTCAATAAATGAAGAAACTGTTGCAGCAGGAAATTATTTTAGCAGAAACTAACGTAAACATCAGTCATCAGCTGAAGGCATCATGCGGTGACTACCTCCACTGTACAGGAGGAATGTGTGTTGTACTGAACACAATGATGAAGATTATTCTAAATGCTTACAATTAATATACGAGTTATAAAAATAGTTTTCATGATGTAGTATTTACAGTACTCTAGAAAACATGCATTCATTGCTAAATCATGCGGTAAGAAATTTTAAAAACTTTAAAAAGGTATAAAATATACTGAATTTAATGAAAGGTTGTATCATCCTTGCCTATCTGAACCTTGTTGTATTTGAAATTATTAAATGGTCGTAGCAGTGAAAATAAAAAAAAACAGATATGGGGCAAGTTCATAGAAGTTATAGTAAGCTTAGTTAAATTGGTTCATGTTAACCCATTAATGCCGACTGGGTTAATGGGTCAACATGAACCCATTAACTTGCCACCTCAAAAAGTTATATAATTTCCTTACTGTGATTATTATTAGAAATGGAATGCAACCGCAACGAGGCAAATACAAAACGTGTTCTGAACAAATTACAGCATCCTACTACGCTTCTTTCGAGATTGTATTGAAATCACATAACGTTTTTGACGCTGCACGTTGACTTGCCAGTGGGCATAATGCGTTAATGGCAGTTACTGTAAATTTACTAGCAGATAGTGTAACGCAGAGTTATCTACAGAATGCAAGCGCTTTAATTCCAACATCAGGAGTAGGGTTGGTCATGCAGCAGGGGAGTTACGAGCGTTGCTGTAATCCTGTGCACGCATCCACTTCCTGGATACACGCCCTCAGGTCCCTCTGATGTTTATCATCTCTTGTACTCTCAGTGTGGCATACGAGGATGCTTCTAACGCATGATGCGTGTGTACGACACGTGCATACGATACGCGTGTATGATGCGTGTGTACGACACGTGCATACGATACGCGTGCATGATGCGTGTGTAATACACGAGTGTATAACACGTGTACGATGTATGTGCACAGTTCTGCATCACCTATTAGTAGTACATTCCTTTGCTCGCATTATTTTCCATTAAAAATTAATGTATTTATGTGATTTCATTCAGTAAATTATGTCGGTGTAGCATTAGAAAAGAAATGAATGCAAAGAAAGAAATATTGTACAAGATATAAACTGAGCACACTATACTTTCTTTCTACCAGGGTGTGATCTTTCACTCGAAAAAAAATGCAGCATAAGTTCCAGTTCCGCACGTCAAATGGCAATTAACTTACGTAATATGATTGCCTTTCACGACCTATTGTTAAATTATATACTTTTGCGACCATCTAAGGGTTTTTACGGTTTAATTCAAAAATTAGTATCAGCTCGAGCCAAATAGCTTTCATGTTCAATGTAAAATACAAGCTTGAAATAACGAACCGTTTAAAATTGTCTCACCCAAAAAAAATTGGAAACACCGAAGAAGTTCCGTAAAATATATGTTGATGTTTTAAAATTCGAAAGACCATGCCACTGTAGTTTCTCTAGTGTTTAAAAAGAGAATCCTACAGATGCTGAAGAAAAAGGTCTCACAATTACTGCTCTAGAGAACTGTCTTGCGTGCCACAGCTCCTTTGCTTTTAAAATGTACGAATTCTCCATCTTCAATCATCTGAACTAAAGTTAGATGGCTAAAAATATTGAGCAAAATATAAAAAGTTCATTCAATGAAATTGATTCATAAAAATGATACAATGAAGGATTTTCGGAAAGTGTAAATAACTTTGAACATAGAAGTGACTGGAGCGGCTGTACGAGGTTGTGATTAGCCTTACAAATGCGGGATCATTAACCTCACAAGGCTAAACAAATGGTAGTCACTACATCAGTTTTCCATGTCATTTACTGATACTAAGTAATATCTTAAAAAACTCAAAGTCCAACTTTGATACTGCGATGGCTTCTATGAGACATGCAGAGTGAAATTCTGAATCGCAGAATGTGATATAGAGGATGGTTATGCATGAGAGGAACGGCTCACTAGTGCTACAGCTCTGTCACAAGTCTGAAGCCAACGCGCCTTTACATACGATAAGTTTACTAACTGTTTACCATTGAAATCCCCTTCACAGAGAAAACAACGGAGCTAAACAAAATTTCCAGGAGGACTGTCGTAGTTTTGGCCGGAATGTAATGCATAATAAGTTCAGAAGTACACGCACATACACCATCACGACAACGGAGGAAGTGTTTCCTGGATACTTATAGTATGTGCTTCCACAATTTGCTTTTCCAATGACGTTATGCACAAGCCAATTATTGATACAATATACTACTCATAAATCAACTAAAACTGATTCTTCAAACATTTCTCTTTCGCAATAAATGAATAAGAATTATTCGAGGCAAACTCAACTTAGAGCTTGGCAATGATATGAAATCAAACACATAAAACTTGAGAATGACAATGAGAAGATGAGGCACTCTAGTTTAGCAGCCCCTAAAAACACTCCGTGCCACATTTTCTCTTTTACAACTGAAGAACGTAAGTTGAATGTGTCGCGTGAATACCGTAGACTCAAATAATTTAAACCATGAGGCCTGTATGAGAAGAAATCATAATTACGAGTGACATTAACCTGAAAATAATGTCCGATGCAGAAAAATAATGCATGCTTTATTCAGAGGCCTCAATAATAAGAATTAAATTCTACCTAAATCACAGTATATTTTTCGAACAGCACGGTCGTAACCTACATTTTAGACAAAGTCGAAAATCAAAAGTTCGTATCACAAATTATGAAAGCAGGAAAATTCTGTCCACACAAAAATATCAATAAGATGTTTTTCAATGCAAAGAAACATGAATAACGCAAAATCTAAATTCAAATAGTTTATAAATGAAAAGAATAATCAACACGGACCCCGGATTGAAGACACTCAAAAAAAAACTATACAAAACGTTGTCTGCAAGAAAAATAGCAGCATTAAAATATTCATATGAAACTTATAGATTAAAAGAATATAGATAGATACTTATAGATAGAGAAATGGAACACAAGCTTTTAAGGACTTGAACTCGTTAAACAATCAATTTTCTGACAGCAGTTCATAACGCAATATATGTTCACACATTGACTATATAATACAAAATAAAGTCTCAAATTAGTTCCTTTTCCTGATTGAAGAATGAAAAGCGAAGGAATTCAACTCGACTTATCAGTAAGAGTTTTTTTTTGTGTCATCTGAGTAATTTTATTGAGAACTGAAGAAGCAATAATTGGGAAGCGTTTTGTGGAGGTCATTAATCCAGTACACGCTAAAAAATAGAACAAAGAAAACATGCAAGAAATGGAGACAACGTTGCAGCAGAAAGTGTCGATGCGAATCAAAACATTGAAACCACTGACGAATTGCATGATTTAATAGACAGCATTTATGAAATAGATAACTGAATACTCATTTTTGTACACCAAATTCAGCTGAAAATGGAGGCTATTACGAAGGCAGTTTGCGAGATGCAGTGTGCAGAACACCAGTATTGAGGTGACGTCACGTCTAGGTAAACTTATAGAAAGAAGCAGTAAATATCAGATATAATATTTAATACAAATCGGTGTACTGATCTTTCACTGTTTAAACATTGTCAAAAGTTATAAAAACGGCTACAACTCAGGTGTGAGAGGATCGCTACATTGGAGGAATTTTGACATGACACAGTAGTGTGTACTATACAGTGACACAGTAGTGTGTACTATACAGTGACACAGTAGTGTGTACTATACAGTGACACAGTAGTGCTTGGTCAGTAGTGCTTGGTCACCAGCTTTGGTCGACTGGTGAACCAGCTTGGTCGACTGGTGACCTACCAGCTTGGTCGACTGGTGTACCAGCTTGGTCGACTGGTGAGCGAATCTGCTTGCGAGCGGGAAGACCCGGGTTCGAATCCCGCTGCCGACATGGTTGACGCGGCTAGAAATACGGCATGGGACTTGGGTAAACAACCGAATAATTATCGAAGTAATTATCCGACCCAAGAATGGGCCCGAAGGTTCGTTCCTATAGCCTCATTCTATTCTAGTGTGTACTATACACTGACACAGTAGTGTGTACTACACAGTGACACAGTAGTGTGTACTATACAGTGACACAGTAGTGTGTACTATACAGTGACACAGTACAGCATATTATGAGCAGTACTGCTATGAGTCACGTACACAGCGTCATACAGAAAAATGACAGTTGCATGAGTAGCAGCTAGACGAGTGTCAGCCACAGTGTCAGCAGATGAGTGTCAGCCACAGTGTCAGCAGATGAGTGTCAGCCACAGTGTCAGCAGAGTCAGGAGGGTTGCATGAGTAGCAGCTAGATAAGTGTCAGCCACAGTGTCAGCAGAGTCAGGAGGAGCGCATGAGTAGCAGCTAGACGAGTGTCAGCCACAGTGTCAGCAGAGTCAGGAGGGTTGTATAAGTAGCATCTAGATGAGTGTCAGCCACAGTGTCAGGAGAGTCAGGAGGGTTGCATGAGTAGCAGCTAGACGAGTGTCAGCCACAGTGTCAGCAGAGTCAGGAGGGTTGTATGAGTAGCATCTAGATGAGTGTCAGCCACAGTGTCAGGAGAGTCAGGAGGGTTGCATGAGTAGCAGCTAGATGAGTGTCAGCCACAGTGTCAGCAGAGTCAGGAGGGGCGCGCCCCCCCAATCAATATACGCCATCACGAGTACCCAGTGACCTCGTGTGTTGCCAGCTGACGCCGTCAGCACAGGCGCCATCATTCCTCCCTCACTGGCATCAGGGAAGTCACTTTTCGTACATATATTCACTCATTCATACCCATCTATTACATGTCCATGTATTTGCACCCAAATATTCGCACTATACATAAGTATGCATTGAGAATACATAAATTTTACCCCCTCCTCTTGAAAAATGATTACGTTTCAAAACGCAGAAGACGTTTGTGTCAACTAAATACACGCTGAAGTGCAAACAGAGGTTTAGTTTATGAAAGTTTATTCGGGAGACTGTATTTTCAGCTCAAAGTTATTCTTAGATACAAAAGCTCCATATTGTATTACATCCTATGATTGTTCTGCATCGTGAGGAAAACAAGGCCGTGACGCTGTAGGCGTCTGAAATGTGTCACAAAATTGGCAACAGTCGACTCGTGGAATTTATGTGATGGAGTTCAAGCTAAGAGACAGAGGTGCCATGAAAAAGCTACTTCGTACACCTAAGTAAATCGCAAAATACAGGGTCTTTCCTACCTATTAGTATCAAAAAAGTTTGTTAGGTCACGCACAAAATAATCGTAAAAATGATCTTAGTGTAGAGTAGCATGCAACTTGTGCATGGGTGTTGGTGCACACCCTTTATGATGCGTGCAACTTGTGCATGGGTGTTGGTGCACACCCTCTATGATGCATGCAACTTGTGCATGGGTGTTAGTACACACCCTCTATGATGAAACTTTGCAGCAGCATTGCACAAATAAATGATACACTTTTGCAGACGTGCCTCTACTGAATGTATTTTGGCAACGCTGACTGCACTGAAGCTACCTCAACTCAAGGCCCGTAGCTTACGTTTGCATGTAGAGAAAACGAAAGCAAAGCAAGATTAAAATCAGGTTATCTAAACTAATATTACACAGAAATCACTGAGAGTGATATTGCTGTGAACAGCAGCATGATTGAGGTACATCAAGAATCAACTGAAAGAGGCATGCGATGAATACTTGCTCTCAATGCTATCTCAATACTTGCTCGTTAAAATAGCCTGAATAAAGAGTATTACCATGACTTAACGCTGCATGGACGTCCAGATTGAAATAAACTCAAAACAATACATTAGAAATGTATCAGAGAGAGCAATGCGTTAATTATTGCGTTTAAAGACATCGAAACCGATAGCCCAACAATGGTACAAAACAAATTATCTATCAAAAAATAAATAGATTGGCATTGCTATTCAAGTGATATGCCAACTAAACAGATGTGAATAATTCGAAGAGGCGTGATAATGTGAAGCAGGGCAAAAAAGATAAAATAACATAAATAAATAATGAATCATTAAGTCGTTTCAGGGAAACGAGTAAAATGGAGCAAATGAAAGAAATATGAGAGAAATTTGGCTATAGACGGTACAAAAACTAGGAAAATAATCGAAGAAACCGGAATGAAAATCAGACGAACGACGGAACAAAATAACGAGCTGTGTTTTGTGGAGGCTGAAGTACAAGAACTTTAATATGAGCCAGCAGCACGTCATGTGAGCCCCTCTGTCCGCCTCCGCCTCCCCCTCCAACTCGAGGTCTCTACCTCGCATTCTACCGTCTACAGCAGCCAAGTTCATTGCCCTCAACTCCCTCTAACCCCCTTGTTTATTGATCTACTTCATCTACCCCCGAATCCACGGCCATTGCAGCCCCCGCATCTACCGCTCCAAGTAGAAGAGTGACGACAGCAGCAGCAGAGTGGCGTCGCTCAGCTTTGCTGCAGCACGAAAGGTCACAGAGAAGACCTGTACATCAGCGCAGATTGTATATCTTATGACATCAAGCGGAATATATTCATGTAAAATATAATGAATTTATATTAAGGTTTTCAAAATGTTAGGTACATTATTATTGACACTTGCTTTATAGATCACGGACACGGGAACGGGACTAAATTTTTCAAGTTTCCCTATTCTGAGTTAACATTAGAGTGACTGTAGAAGCAGTTGAATCTACACCCTCGCACAACCAGCAGTCTGCAAAAAAATGAGCAGCCAAGGGAAGAGAAAAATTCTCAATTTAACCAACAAGAAATTGTTCAAAACAAAACAAAATGAACCCTCAACATTTCAGCACACAACTGAATTAATAATCTTGTAACTGGAAAAAATTGACTTGACATGAGACGAATCTCTTTGAACTTTACCGTTGAATTCACAAGAAAACAAGGGCGCATGAAATTTAATCTGAAAAGCTTAATGTATAATTACTTGATCTATGGCGTGGATAAGATGCACTGAAAACTGACATGGGAGACACACCAACTGATCAACTACCTCGACATCGACACGAATCTTACCTCATCCGTGTGAGGTACTGACACCACTAACCCATACCAAGTTGACGTCGCGACTGAGGAATAACCCGATAACAACCAAGTTATTTTTTTAATGAACGTAGTACTGCGTAAGTTATCACTCATCACTGCTTTGTTTTGTAATTCCACTTAACTTTCGAACAAAACATTCAAAATATAGGACCTAAAGCAAATTATATCTTATGTACTTCAAGAAGAAGAGATATACATATGTATTAGGGTTAAATCATAGTAAATAAAGATCCGGTCGAGACCAAGCCCATGCACGCAAACATGATGTATTTAACAAGAGCTGCGATGTCGTGGTTGCTTTGCGTGGTGAGAATGCGCCAGATTTCAACATATTGAGGCCTCCTACATGAGATACAATTGGATCTTTGAAGAAATAGCGTAGTTGACAAACGCCAAATGTCAGTTCTGCTGTGTGTATCACTGAGTCTCCCATCAAACGATCAGAGATCAGTGAGAGAGACGCCAAGCAAACGTTCGCTTCTCAAGTGAACCGACGAGCTAGAAACCGAAGAACTAGAAACCACAGAACTAGAAGCCAGAGAACTAGAAACCAGAATTAGGTGATACTGAAGAGCATTACTGTAGGAACGAAAGTGCAGTTATGTGTTGCAGTTTGATTGTAAAAAATGACACATTCCGCAGCTTCTGGTAATAAATGATCAGAAGAGAAAGACTGTCAGACTCAGCCTCCTCTTTCCGTTGTTTAGTAGAATGCAAGGAGCCTCAAGATACCAACACCACAAGTACGGGCGTGCAAATAAGCAAGGCAGCGTCGTGGGTGTGAGCTTGTGTAAGGGTGTGAGGTTAATTAAAAAAAATTAGAGGTTGGTTTGTCACGTAATAAAGTATTGCCAAATGTTTACATTGATAAAACTTTTGGGACGAATTTAGAAATGGGATGGGTCAGAGGGTTTGCAAAGAACCGCACTGATTTCTTTCCGAGGAGGTATCAAAGTAAACTATTTTAGTCATGAACCCAGTGGTTGAAGTTTCAAGTGAAAACTTATTTCAGTACGCAATATCGTCAAATAGAAGACGTTATTGGGGAAAATATACGTTTCCAAGTAGAAAACATGCAGGGTAAATAAATAGCAGAGTTCAATATGTTTGCAAGAGGCTGTCAATCACAGTGCATTCATAAAACGGGAAAAATTATGCAGAAAGTTCACTGAAGTGGGCACGTAGATTTGACAAACATTTGGTAGAGTAATAACTTCTTGGAAACACTCTCCCTCTTTATCTCCATTCAGTCGGATGGTAACCAATCAAAGTGAGCCCACGTAAATTACTGAAAATAGACCTTAACTAGTTGAAGATGTTCCCTCAATGTACCTGTAAGTACAAATTTCAATTATAAACTATACGAATTATCATGAAATTTTGTCATAAAATTGAGTTCCTTGAAGTGTTCGCTACAGATCACCTGGACAGAATTCTGAGGTCTGACAAGCACAACACAGGGAATCCTAGAGTTCTCTTCCCTCTCGCCTCCCCGAGCTCGTAGCGAGGATAAACATTTTGCGGTTATGAAAATTTTAAAGACATGAAAATTTTATGGGTATGGAAACCTTATGGTTATAAACATTTTATGGGTATGAAAACTTCTAGGTTGTAACAATTTTATGCATGATTATGAGCACTTTATGGTAACGAAAATTTTATGTTTATGAATATTTTTTGGCTATGGACATTTTATGGTTATTCCCTACAAGTGAATCCTACTTAACTTATATTTTATCGATTTACATCACCCAGGTCACAGACAAATATAATTATTTCCAGAAAATTATCATGCTAATGGAAGAGTCAAATGAGTTGGTGACTTCATAAAGCGAAATCAAAAGAATTTCAATGAATTTAAGTAAAAATCAAAACTGAATCAGTTCACTAGTGGAAAAAGGCGTCAAACACACATATTCTTCTACAAGTGAATTCTCATGAATGAAGGAACGTTATTTTTGGACTATTTTCGCGGAAGCAATTTTGGAAAAATGTACCCAACAAAGTGGCAATGACAGAGTACTCAATGTGGCAATCTAGGAAAAGTTGGCATTTGCAGCAATCATAAAGTTGTGAAAACGCCACAATTGAACTCATCAAATCAGGGTTACTCGTAAGTCAAATTTGAGATCATTTAAAAAAAATCTATGATCTGCTGCTTCATAAATCAACTTACGCCCCTAAAACTTAAAAAAAAATTACTTGCTAAGCATATTTTTTGAACAGCAAGTAGCACTGAAGCAACACAGGCAGTGTGCAGGGTAAACTTTCAACTGACACGCCCCAATAACAAGGTAAATAAACCACAACGGAAACCATCAGCTGTTGTAAGGAATATATATAAAATTAGGCCTAAATATACATATTCATTGTATGGCTAAAATAACCGAGCAACACAAACAACCCAATTGAAGCACATAGGAAGGAGCTTTTTTAGAAAGGTTTAATGTGATAGAAAATCCAGAATCTCTTTCTTGACCACAAAAACCGACCAGTGAGTTTGAAATTACTACTAACACTTCCAGTCATTCTGAACAGAAACTAATTGGGGATAACCGTCGAAGATTGCAGCAATCTAAATTCAGAAACTGAAATGGCCAAAATTTTCAATGTGATTTTAGATCAAAACTATCTCTACACAGCTTAGAGTAAAATATACTCGGCTTATAATCGCGCAAGTTGAGCAGTTCGTTGAACATGAGATATCGCATGAGGATCTGAGTTTCTCGTTCAGTATATCCCCCGGAGCTGGGATCAATACTGTAGGAGTAGACGCGTAGAGGTCAATGCCCGCCGCAGCAGAGTAGATGGTAGAAACAAAGCGTCTACCAGCTTTAAGAGACCGTGGACTCGGTGACCCTGGGAGGTCGGCAAACGCATGGTGAGGGAGAGGTGGGTAGATGTGAGGGTACAGAGAAGAGGGATAGAAACAAGTGAAATGAAACCAGAGGTCATATGGTACAAAATTTAAGGAATAAAACTGTACGCGTGAGGTTATAGAATAACGAATAAAGGGTCGATTCATTGTAGTCGAGTATCGTTAAGTAGAAGATAAAGAGATGTATTGATTGGCACGAGTCGCATAAGAAGCAAAGAATAACACTGGAAACTCGATAAATCATAATAGAACTGATTGAGCCTAAATTGAAGAAACAGATGAAACCGAAAACAAAGAAATAAATGGGGAAGAATTTAATGATACGTTGAAAGATGAGGGTATATACATGGGCTGAGGAGAGGTAGAGTAAACGAAGTGAAGGTAGATAAAGTGCAGAGACAAAGAAGGACTAGAGAGGGAGAGAGTGATAAACTCAGGCATGGTGTGATGTACTGCACAACAAAGACTGGAGTAACAGGAGATGAAGCAACTGCAGGTGGACAAAATTAGAAATATTTTTCAACTTGAATAAAAACTGTGCACTTGAACGAGAAAATGAGCCCGATGTCAAATTTGGTTGCGTATATCTCCCTGAAGTACACGAACTTGCACGAAATACGTTGAATTTTTTCCTGAACTAGCGTAGAATTTAGCCACGCCATTTTTTCAGCATCGTTCGATATAATTGAACATCCAGCGAGAAAATTTGTTCAATAGGCTACTGGTCTCTTCCAACTGTTAACACGTTGCCTGCGATTGCCTAGCTGGTGCAAATCTTTACTTTGTACACACAGTCACTAGAGAGCCTTGAAAAAATTATAGAACCTAACCTGAGCGACCCACCGGCGGGTCGTATCGCACTCAACGTGTTAACCTGCTTCAAACTGATTGATTTGCCGTTGCACTCACAGCCCTGGCCTGGTTTTGCTTTTCAAATCGGGCAAAGCAAAATTAAAATCTACACTTCTGAGTTTCGGGCTGATATTAAACAGCGCGCAAAGGAACTTCTTGCTCTGTTTTAATCGTTTCCTAGCTTAGTGTATAACATGGCAGTTTTTCTTACTGTTTTCCTTACTCCAACACGGTTAAGACATCGTGTCTAAGCTATTAAAAGCTGAGTTGCAAAAGACATTCACGTTATTTTTTACAACTACGTTTGTTTCCCTATACGAAGCTCAACAGGCTCTGGCGTCAATGAAGATGACAAGACGAACGTTTTTATTTCATAACGAAGGAGACTGATAATCATTCCTTCATAGCTGTGCACATTCGCTAATTTTTTCCGATTTACTACAGTTCTTTAAATTACTATTTTGCACCCATTTCTATGGAATATTTTTCTGAAAAATATTGTTCATTATAATTTGATTAATCCAATAATAACCCAGGCTAGTAAAAAAATAAAGGCATAGTTTCTCGAAGGAAATGGCCTTAAAGTCACTGTACTTTGCTCAAGAAAAAACTTAAAAGTTACTCAACGTCGCTGCTCTCGCAATTGTACTCTCTGCCGAGCTGTTGTCATGAGAGTAACGTATTTCACTTGGAAGTCTTGTCTTAACTGCTTAGTAAGTAATACCGTCTTCAGCCGTAAACTGAGATCCCAGGTCTTCTGAGACAAGGTATTACTAACAAGTAGCAAATGCCTTCATGACTGACCAACTGTTCCTGCTTCAGTGCATCATCTTTAAGGGTTTCAACCCTACAATCTTCGCCAGGATCTTAAATGGATCCATGCAAACAATGAGCCCTTCTCTGAATAGGCAATGCGTTAGTTTTCCCTTACTCATCTTTTTCACCAGATTATCCTTTCATTGTTCATCAATTTTGTTGTGTATACTCTTTCTATCAACCGACTCTTGCCTCTAAAGTTGTCATTGCTTTATTTTAGATGATTCCCTGCGTTACTGGAATGCATCAGTTTCACACACGCTCACACAATGAGCTCGCAATGCGACGTAAACACGAACCGGAAATGGGAAAGCAAACAGAAAGCAGAAATGTGAAAGTCAAGAGAGAGCGGAAATGAGAAAGCAAACAAAGAGCGGAAATGGGAAAGTAAGCAAAGAGCAGAAATGGAAAAGTAAGCAAAGAGCAGAAATGGAAAAGTAAGCAAAGAGCGGAAATAGGGAAGTTAGTAAAGAGCGCAAATGAAAAGGCAAACAGAAAGCGATAATGTGAGAGTAGACAGAGTGCAGTCATGTCAGAGGAGACAGCTGTAGTGTGAGGGTAGACAGGGGGCGGCAATGTGAGG
>VCRD01001217.1:118147-139348 GCA_006783055.1 Trinorchestia longiramus
GTAGACAGGGGGCGGCAATGTGAGGGTAGACAGGGGGCGGCAATGTGAGGGTAGAGAGGGGGTGGCAATGTGAGGGTAGAGAGGGGGTGGCAATGTGAGAGTAGAGAGGATACAGGAAAAACAAGGACGAAGAGAGAGCTGAAAAAGTGAGTTTAAAAAGCATAATAAACGTGAGAGTGCAGACAGCAAAGTACATATGAGGATATATAAAAACTATACACTTAAGTGCAGAGATAAAACAGTGAATCAGTTGGTGTAAAATAATCGATATACGTATGTGAGCGTAGAAAGAGAGCGGCAGTTATAAGGGTACAGATAGAGAGTAGAGAAGATGAGAGTGCACAGAGTACATACAACTAGTGTGAGGATAGTTTTCAAGTGTGGTAGACGAGAGTGGAAAGCGTAGAGTTAATGTAGAGTTGTACAGAGCAGAACAAGGGAAAGCACAGTAAAGCAGTTGTAAAAGTTCGAAATATGCGGAAACTATCAAAGCAAACACAGAGCTGTGTGTAAATGACAAAGCGTTGACTTCGTCTTTTGACAGAGTTGACACCAGTTAGGAGTGGAGACACGGTGCATTAGACGAGGGATTAAAGAGAGCACGGAGCACGTGAGAGGAAAAGCTGTGTATTCAGTGAGACTGGAGTGCGAAGAGCAGTACAAGTGATGGTAGAGTGGCTCAGCAGTGAACGGAAGGTGGTCAACAAAAGGATAAAACAAGGCATGCAATAAAAATGCGTGCATCGTGAGCAAAGTGTTGAAAATAAATTCAAAGACTAATAATGTGAAGACAGAGAAATTGTTAAAAAAAACATCAAAAATCCATTAAATCCAAGTCCATTGTTTAAAAATTCGTTAACGTGGGGTCTGTTGTATGTGTGTATTTATACCTTAGCATACCATCCGAGAAGAGCACAGGAATCCTACCTATGGCAGATAGTGACGGGTAGAAAAAATAAAATGAAAGTTACAGAAAGTACCAGGAACATTATGAGAGACCAGTTGGGCTGTACGAGCGACTATACAAATAAAGAGAGAACTAGAATAAAGTCGTCCATTAAGAAAAGCATTCCGCTCTTAATATAAGTGTCAGCTTAACGCATGCCAAAGTTTCAGGTGAAACACAAAAAAGTAATGTTCCACGTCGCAGATATACAATCTAATAGAAGACCAGCAATCGAAAAGTACAATTTTACAAATAGTGGGTATTAGAGAAGTTGTAGGGTGTTAGTAAGTCGTTTTTTGGAAATGTCACCCGTTAAAAAAATAAACATATTGGATATGTTTGTTTTTCATTTGTTGAGGAAATCGCTGAAACACTATAGAAAACGGGAACTGAACAACCAAAAATGAGCATGATGTATGAAAAATCGAATAAAAATTAGTTCAATGCGTTGAATTTCATGAACATAAAATGAAAAGGAACATAAATAGACTGCACGAATACAGCTCTGAGAGAGCGAACAACTCCACAGGCAGGTTCACAAATGCATTAAAGTTTGAGATCACTGCACACATAAGATAGAGAGCAGTGGTGCTGGAGTTAGGACAAGTGTGAGTAGCAAGTGAGAGTGATACTCTCCAGCAGTCCTCCCTCCTGACCTCTGCGTGAGGCAGTACACTTGTCAAATGAGGCCAAGCACACACACAGTGCAATGACCTGACCCTCTGCGCTGCCCTCTGTGTTGCTGCTCTACGTCTGAAGGGGCGTGTGTGTGTAGCTGCTCTACGTCTGAAGGGGCGTGTGTGTGTAGCTGCTCTACGTCTGAAGGGGCGTGTGTGTGTAGCTGCTCTACGTGTGAAGAGGTGTGTGTGTGTGTAGCTGCTCTACGTGTGAAGGGGCGTGTGTGTTGCTGCTCTACGTCTGAAGGGCGTGTGTGTAGCTGTTCTACGTCTGAAGGGGCGCGTGTGTTACTGCTCTACGTGTGTAGAGACGCGTGTTTTACTGCTCTACGTGTGAAGGGTCGCAGTGCCAAAGAGAAAGTAATTCTGAAAATACGTGAAGGGATTTCGAAGAGAGGTCGCGTAGAGAGACACGGATGTGGGCGTATTTTGTTGAGCAAGGCTTGCCCCACGCAGTTGTGTATGCTGTTGTAGCATGCTTTCTCCTACCTAACTTCAAC
This sequence comes from Trinorchestia longiramus, assembly GCA_006783055.1. NCBI lineage: Eukaryota > Metazoa > Arthropoda > Malacostraca > Amphipoda > Talitridae > Trinorchestia > Trinorchestia longiramus. The sequence continues at coordinate 120,271 of VCRD01001217.1, forward strand.
GTGACTACTTCTGTCAAATACCTACTCAATTTATTCGCGCTCTTCCATTACAGTTGACAATATGGTGTCTGACGCATGAAGTCATGGCTGGGCATGACCTCGATTTCGAATAGTGTTGTCGTTGGTGGCATTTGGAATCACGCTGAGCTTGCGTTCTACATTGCGTGGACTTATCACGTAAGTGTGGATGTAATAAATCACTCCGTTCACGAACACAAAACTAAGCTTCTATTCACTATTTTATGAGTAATTTAAGAGAGAAGTAAATACAAGTTGGTGATTATACAGATCGCATTTTACTCGTCCATAGAGTGCCTCAAAGCTCATTCGTTCTTAGTGCAACTCAATAGCCTCCAACAGATGACGTACAAACGCTTGGTCTAATTGTTGGGGGATTTGAGTAGGGGCCGCCATAATATTCTCACACTTTCTCAACGAAAGCGGAACAGAACAAATAAGAAAAGTTGTGTTAACGAAGCGAATAAAATGAAATGAGATAAAATGGCATCACATGTGTATTTCGAAAATCTAAACACATTTTCGTTCTATGTTCTATCTTGCTTGTATTAACCTACAAATGTCAGATCATTTGATCGATCCCTGTTCTTCCACGTGTGCATGACCCACTGAATCGCCATTTCATGAAATCGTTTGTGTTTAATAATGTAAGAAAATATTTATCCTGAGATAGTATAAAATAAAAATAATGAGACTCTTCGAAGCTACATCACTCTGACAATCAGTAGAGCTGGTGAGCTCGAAGCTGGAGGGAGATCATCATTCACTCGCTACTAATGGAATACTTTTCTAACAAATATTGGAGGCCTGCACTTTTCTTAACTAATTATCACATTCAAAATTAAGAGTTCAATTGTTCGCTTATTTTTGACCAGTTAGTTCCCAGGCAGATGCGAGAGGCAGAACTTTTTAGGCATAATGCTCATGAAACCATTGTCAAGATAGTAATGATACATTCATAGGTTTGCATATTCCAGGTGATGTATGAGGTATATGTATTAGGTGTGTGTATTTTACGAGGAACGAGGTATTAAGTGTGGAGCGGCGACGGGGTAATTAACCGAGAGGCGAGCTCGAGGGCTGGAGGAAACAAACAGTAGGGGAGAAAAGGATCGCAGTGTTTGGTTTCATGGCTGAAGAAAGTGTCAAAACACTTGGAAATTTATTAGTAGAGACCTTGTGACTCTTAAGAATTAAGTAGTCATGTAACTCTCAAGTTGATTGAAAAGTCGGCGGGGTATATCACAGACGTTTAGAAATCTATTTCAGACCATTGGACAAATAGGGAGATTGGAAAATGGCAAATATACGTGGAAGGAGCAAAGCCCATATAAAAACGGTAGGAAGGATAGATGGTGAGGACTGGGGAAATATATCTCTGCGACGATGTAGGCTATTGGAACTAGAGTGACATTTAGGTCGAGGGGCATAGGTGGATTTCGTGACACCGTGATAAAGGGGGAAATTAGTAGTTTTGCTAAGATGTTGTTTTGCGAGTATTAAGCATCGTTGCCATAATCAACAACAAATCTCCAGTGTAAAGGTAAGTTCTAATACTAATAGTGTCAATGTAATCGAGGTTGGCGACAGGGTAAATCTCGTAATTTGATGTGAGCATCCATCGATTTAACCAAATTGTTCCGTGTGTACACTTAACCATTCAACTATCAAGTATGTAATTGATCTGTAATGGTGCACTGTTTGATAGGACATTATACGCGGTTCATAAGCCAAAATGTGGTAGATGACTCACATTTCCCATCCCGTGATATTTAGAGTAACATGTATTAAATCTTTTGTGTGTATTATTGTTCTCTCTATTGCCATTGAAAGAAAATATCGGGAACACCTTTTACCATTTCAAGTATTTAGAGGATTAGAGTCCATCTAGTACGATTACGTATGTTTGTTGCATTTAATTGTGTTATTTAGAAGTATTAATTGAAATATAACGGAAGGACAGCATGAAGAAAAACCATGCATTGAAACCAAGATAACGTAACTCATCACCAATATATCAATGTACGATCAAAAGTAGGCAGAAAAGCTCTACCCTTTTTATATGCAAGTATCAATCAATCAATTAATAACAAAAAGACATTCTAACAAGAATACGTATCGCCACACCACCAACTTGGTCCAGAGTCTGCAAAAACACGCAAAATATTGCCACAACACTGCAAGGCCGAGCAACGCGTTCCAAAAAATTTACGGAATAAAATTTATTGATGCGATTCAGTGAATTGTTGTTTATGCTGGCAGGTGTGACCCAGTCTGGGAGCGTTGCAAGCAATGAAGTCCTCACAGCAAGTCAATGCTCTAGCCTTCACTTATCTAACGCAAGGCACAAACACGCATGCACACGAAATTAACCAATCTATATATAAGCCTCAGAAAATTAGACAGAAACGTCGTTGCTTTCTATTCCGGTTACAGAGATATTATTTCTTGAACTCATGGTAATAACGAAATAAATAGTTTAGCATTTATAGCCCAACTTGCAGAGCTTCCAATATGCAATATTTTAAATGGAGGAAAACGCATATTTTTGTGATGTGCAGTAAAGAACACGTTATGATTTCGAAAGGAGGTACCTTAAAATCATTTGGTCACAACATTAAATAAAAGGCAGAAACAATTAGTATTAATATCAGCAATGTTCTCACGACTAATTTTCAGGAGTTAACAACCAGTTCAAAACTTGTAAAGCAACCACCTAGCAAAAACTCAGCTGACTTTAAAAAACACACGAGAACCGTAGAATTTTGATGTTGGTCGGCAACGCCCTCTAGCCTGGATAACAGAGTAAAATGAGTTTTGCTCAGCAGTAGCGCTGGATTATTACTGCTGATGACTGGACCGGCACAGCCCACTTACACCGGCACCATGCAGCGTGCTGCCCTGGAAGGCAACTCAAGTTTCAGCGGAGGTGTTCCAGCAGCAAACGACCGAATGAGCCCATGTAATTAGATTTTGAAATAATAAATCGACAAGCGCTACACTTTTGATCACAAGAAGGATGTTTTAGATTATCATACATATTTTCTAGTTATTTTGGCCAGCCTCTGCAACTTCCAGAGTTTTCAAAACATATTATCATCAAGCAAGTAAAGAAATCGGGGAAATTATCGAACTAGTGGACCCAAGACTTTGGTTCATACCTGATGTTTACTGCATGCAATCAAATTTTGTACTGATTCTCTTGGCAAATGAAGAGCTTTCCGTATTACTCAAGAACTTAATTGTGACAGCCCAATAAATGGCACAACTGGTTTTATGCTAGATTTGATTCATATTTAATTTGTGTATTTATCGATTGTGAATTTGTCACTTGAATCGTGCAATTTTATTACGTTCATATTCGTACCATGCTGTCCAAATATTCTCATTGCAAACACATATACAATGTTTGCTGCTTTGAAAGAAGCAATTAGCTTCAAAATAAAATTCGAGTTTATCTATTAGTCGCCTTAAAAATACTGTCAAACACTATCTCCCTTCTCTGAAAAAGTAATGAATTATGACCTAAAACACAAATGGACTTTATTTCCCTGAATTACGAGAAAACCAGTATTTGTACAAACTCATTTTACTCCTGAAGACCGGCAAGAACCTTTTCAAATCATGACCACATGGAGGCATAACATGTATGAAGTAACCAAACTTTCGTCAGTTCGGTAGACACGTTATGAAATATGTTCCGACATGAACACTGCACAAAGGTGTAAAGGCAGGCCACAGCACCGACCTGACAAAGTTAAAGATAGTCACACCACGGCTTAGCTGAGCAAGTCTCGCCAGGTGACGAAGTAGATCAAGGTGACGAGTGCTAGCTGTCGTCCACGTACTTTTCGGAGTGAAGGTTCAAGCCAGTTCAGCAGGCAGGCCAAGTACAGTGACAGCTAACCTACAGCTGAAAATAATTTAGGCCAAATACCCTCGCGTGCACATCAAAAATGTTGAACACCTGGGGAAAACTATGAATATCAAAATCGAGTTGGGTGTGCACTTGACCACAACTCCCCAAGGTAACGAACAGACAACATAAAATATATATGTAGCTAATACTAGAAGTATTGTACACCAGAAAACGTGTATATTGAGTTAACTTGAGTTCATGAGGTGTTGTAATAAGGCATGAAAAACAGGGCATATTATCAAGCTTTTACACATGAAACCCTACAAAAACGCGAAATTTGAAAATTGCTCAAAAATCAAACAAAAATGCGACAAAAAAATGCAGGAAACAGCATTGAACAAAGAATTATATGAATGGTTACTCTTTCGATAAGTTTGTCTTCTACCCAGAACTAAGGTAGAAAGTGATAACCTCAAAGATTCAAGTGAATCCAGAAATTAGCTCTGTAGAAGACTGGACTCTTTTAGTCGAGTTGTATTTTCAAGTTATGTTAAGATTTCAAAGTACAATAACGGAATGCTCTCATACGCATGAAACACAAATAAGTGAAAATGAATTAGCTGATGCCGTAGGATTATTGGAAACATTGAGGGACTCTTTAGATGTAATTAAAGTGCGTAAATACACCTTCTTACCAATTACATAGCACGATTTAATAAGATACTAAAAGAGCTTCAATTATATTTAAAAACTTTTATAATGCATGTGTTTCTAAGCAATAGGTTGTCACGAGTTTACCTAAAGTGTAAAATGAAGAGAATGAAGTTGCCATTTATACTATTATTTTCAAAGACGACGTGTTAATGGGCCCACATCAGAATTGGTCGCCTACATAGAGTACGTTGAGAAAGCATTGCATGAGATAACGCTCGCACGCGCAGGTCTGTTCTCGTGTGACGCTAACAAGATACGAGGACCATGCCATCTTATGCGTACATATTGTATGATATATGCATCAGAATCATTCATACAGCATAAAATAAATATTCTATAATCACACGTACTGCATTTCATTAATCATACAATACGTAGACGCATCAAAAAAGTTCATTCAGTATCATAGACATGTATGATGAAATTGGTCCAGTGCAAGAGACGGGTAGAATAAAAGTTCATGCGTCTCAGTGTGCGAGGACGAGTGAATTGTGGTGCTCGCTTTGCATAAGAAGCTAAATTTGTGGGTTCTTTAAATCAGCGGTACTAAATAACTACGGTAGCAAGAATTCTTTGACCAGTATGAAACCCAACATTTGATAGATGTTATGAGCTTCAAAAACGCCAAAAATACCTGGAGGAGCATCAAGCTTCCAAGAAACACTTGAGCCCCGTCTACACTATCAATCTTTTCGTCGATTTTAGTGTTCGTGTTTGACGAATCTCGTGTTCGGTCAATCATCAAACACCATATCCGACCGTGTTCGTGTTTTCCAACTCGTTGAAAAACACGGACACGAATACGAACACAACATTCGTCATGGAGGGCGAGTAGCGTAGAACAGATATTTTAATATAAAATACTTCAACTGGCATCCTGACATAATTTGCAAAATCTACACGACTCTTCATTACTCAATTCTTTTAAAATGTTATTGTAACTGCTGTTGTCAGTGCGTTGAAGCCATTTTTTGTCCATTTGCTCCTTGCTTTCATAGCCTGAGTCTTTTCACATTTCTCTTTATAATTGCAAGGGCAAATAGCATGGTTGATACTACCAATTTTTCTTCTTTATTAAATCATCCATTATGAATATTTCCAATTTTACAGCGCTAAATACTTCATACAAATTATCTGTAAAATAACAATTATATTAACAATAAAAATTATATGAACAATAATAAAGTAAATGAACAATGAAAATCTATGAAACCTTGAAAGTCAAATAGGAGATTTTATACACACATCAACATTTCTTGATTCATATATGAATATTTCAACAATATTTCTCTTTTTTCACATTTCAATGAGAATGTGTATCCAAAATCAAGGGCAAAAAAGAACAGGTTTTGCAGACTGGCAAATTTGGTCATCCATTCTGTGTTGAGATACTGTTCAATTAAACCCAAATTCCATCTCTAGATTTCTAAAAAATTAAAATAAATTTTATTTAAAAATCTTTAAATAAAAATTTAAAGTAACATAATTCCTTAAACTAATAGTATATCTTGTCAAATTATCAGGAATATCTGTGTGTTCAAGAGACGTGAAGTTTACAGAAGAAAGTGGCTTGCTCACCAATTAAAATTATATGTCCAAAATATTATTGTTCCTAAATATTGTTCAAAGCTATATCTATAATTATTGCACAAATATTACCTGGGATCGATTTCAATGACCGACTTTATCCGATCGTTCGAACAGCTGACTCAAAAACTCCCGTTTTTTCATCAAGCAAAACTATATAGTGTGGACGCTCTTAAAACTTGTCCCTGCTCGTGTTCGTGATTGATGGAAAGATTAATAGTGTGGAGGGTCCTTTACTGACAACTCCCTTAAACGTTTCCACCATCCACGGGCGCCACTGTAGAAAAACATAGTGAAAAACTGCTATCACTAAGCATCGTCGGACGTTCTTTAGAAAAATTTAAGAAATCTATGTTTAGAAGACGAATACCAGAAGAGTGGGAGGTTTTCGAACCCAGAGGTACTACAATTTTGTTTAGTTGCGTTCAAAGACGCGAAAAATGAATATTAAAGAACCACAACACAGCAACTGATTCACCCATATTTGTATCTCGTGTCTCTCACCATTGAAGTATCGACAGAACTGGTAAAAATGACAGGCACAACATAACGTGGTTCATAGGGCCTTTCTGAACACACCATAGTGAGGTGCTCAAAAAGGTCGAAACTCACTTCACTGGGAACTCATCTTCTTCTGTAGTAGATACAACAATGTCACATGGGCTTAAAATTTTCCTGGTTAAAAATTGTTTTAGATGCTATAGAAGTAATATTGTTTAAATAATGGCTTTGTTCTACCGTAAAATAGACCCACTATCCCAGTAGTTTGAAAATACCATAAACTGTGACAGCCTCGATTGGAAAGCCTATAACGATAGAGCTGATACCGACGATAGCCTTGCAGTTCAAGCGATGTACACCAGAGTACCGAGAGACCAGAGAAGAATGCATTATTCGGTCAGTCACCTTGGGTAATTAAAATGACAAAAAAGATAGCTCTCAATATACAGCTCTCTTTGAATAGCTCGTGGGATAAATACACATGTTTTGTAGCCACTTGTGCAAAGAAATGCCTGTTGCCTGTTTCAACGTACACGTGCTTGTTTGGACATCTGTGCACAGTAGTACTCACTCTCGAACCGTAGAGCGTACACCTGCAGGAGTCCGAATAACACTGCGGCGAGTATCAAAAAATATTTACTGCTAAATGTTTGTAAAATACGAATGATGAAGAATGCAATGAAGTTACCTCAGTAGCCCGCACAAAATAGTCGCGTGGAGTAGCAGCACGGGCACCAGTGGGAAGCCCAATGATGCAAACTTCTATTATTTACTTGAGAAGAATTTCGAGACACAACCATTATATCGGACTCGTAATAAGGAATGCTACTTTTATAAACAAATACAATAGAAAAATGAAGTATGTTACAATGACGCAATAAGTCAACATCAGCAGTGGTTATTTTTAGATCCTTATTTACATAATATCGTTTATATCCGTTATCCGATTACTACAGGCCTAAACCTAATTAATTGAAACATCACCTGTAAACTGTTCTGAGAATTATACTTTCTTTCGTTGCGCGAGAGAAATTTAATAATACAACTCGAAAATTTTTCATTCACAAATGTGTGCGAGCGCAACGAAAATCCCTTCATAATCCTGACCATCGCAGTGCCAGTCTTCCTGACGAAAAATAACAATTAATGATTATCACCAGTTTATGTCGTGTTCACCTTACAGAAAAATATTACAATGAAAACATGAAAATTAACATGGGAACAAGTAATGAAAACATGAATATGAATTTGGACACACGTAATGAAAACATGAAAATGAACATGGGAACAAGAGAAGAAAACATGAACATGGGCACAAGTAATGAAAACATGAAAATGAACATGTGAACCAATTCATTTTGACAGAAATAAGGCAAAGAATAGAATATCTAGGACAGCCGCAATTGAATAAACACTCATTGCAGGACAAATAACGATAAAAATTCGAAAAGCACCTCACACACTAGTGAAAACTTGATCAGCAATTTTGACGTCAAATAACAGTATAATTAAAACAGTTATGGCTAGCTTGAAACTCGCGAAAACATGAATAAGAGAAATCATGCAAAATTTCAATTTTGCGGCGCAAATTGAGGGCATTGAGTGCTTGAAATGAGCTGTGAGATGAAGCAAAGCATCTTGCACATACATGACGCACTTGTCATTTGCTAGAAGAACTTGCAAAGGTTGGACGACTGTATGTTGTGCACGTACTCCGATGAAAAGTGATATAAAAAAGCGAAAATATTACAAATCTGACGTAAAACTTATGAAGATGCAAAAATTATCATGAAAATGTACTTTTCACACATTTTTCAGTTACATCTGCGTATCTAAGTTCGTATGTAACTACAAACAGAATATGACAGAAGGTGTACAAATTTGAGTTACGTGCTTTGAAATATTAGAAATTAATTTATTAATTTAATTAATTTTCAGTTCTATATGCTTAATATTTCGTTGAAAATTTGAATAGAGTGATAAATTAAACACCCTATTGTGAATTTCATGAGTGATAATTTACGTAAGATTTCATTCAGTCAAAAATTACTTGATAAGAATAATGGAGGACGGGAGCAAAGCTCTTGAAGTCTACGTATTTTAGTAGCCAGATTTAACTAAGAACGAAGGATGGAGAGTACGACAGTCACTCGCTTCGAGGTCCTCGACCTCTAAGGTCGATGGGTTCATTTGTGTTGCATCCAAGAGGCTCGTGTAAACACACACAACCATTGCCTTCAATGTGATGCTTGTGTCGAAAGTTTGAAGAGACACAGTTCGTATAAACTATACAAGAAGCTTGAGCAAAATGACTCCAGTCTCTGGCATCAGTATCAAAATCGAAGATTTTTCGAAATCCAAGCTTCTTGCAGTCACCTGGAACCCGACAATAAACTGTACAAAGTGGTTACAACTATCTAAACTAGCTCAAATACCAACATCAAAATAGTAAAGTCTGTGACATCTATGACGGATATTAATATGAAGCTCCCTCTCAATCAGATGCCTGTACACCTGATGCGTTAGGAGTGCAACTGGGGTCGGTCTCTGCACATCAATCAGCGTTTTACAATATACCTTAAGTTTAAATTCTTAACGCATTTGCCAAACATCGAAAAGGCCTCACTATCAAAATCAGCGCCGGACAGCCCGAAGCAGTAATTATTTCTGCCAGTGGCGTACGAGAATATTTTATGTAAAGATTAACTGATGAAGGTATCGCACAAACGTTATTTTGTTGCATTTTTGTGTTGTAAGTAATCGCCAGAACATGAAGTGCGCCAATTTTGATAAGTAGCTTGAGAGATCAAAAACTAAACACACAATGTTAAAGATAGAAAGCAATATTTGGCACTAAATAACTCTACATTAGTTTTACTAATAAAAGTCCGTCTTGACGAGCTAATAAATTTTACTAAAGCTACAATTATTTCTTGCACGAAAAATTCACGATTCCCGCAACAGATGAAATTGATACTAAGAAAAACGACCGCAGATTTTTATTTGCGGGATGAGTACTTTTTAGAAGATTTCGTTCTGTGGCAGTGATATTAGATCTAACGCCGAATTTATTCATTAACGCTGCAATTTTGACGGCAATCATTTTAATTTACTGTTCAAAACTTACCAAGACTCTTCCATTGATTTTCATTTATGTAATAAGAAAACTAACAGGGAAAAAGAAATGCCCTTCTCAGGCGACGATCATCGCGTGTAACTGCAAATAAGTACGAAATAATACTGTGGACACACCTAATACTTTACAGTACAAGCATACGTTTAAACATTTAACACTAGTCTTATTATTGCTTTGATTTATTGAACAATTTTATGCATGCTTCCATCATGAAGAAAACAGTACAACACTTAACTACTAAGCACCAATGTTAATTAGGAGAGCCGCTGCTCATTTAATGCACATTATCACTGGAGGTAGAGCGAGCAAAACAACACGAGCATGTAGTGTGTGTGTCATTACCATAACTCAGTTCATGATTAATACACAGCAGCAATAAAACACTCGCAGCTGCACTTTCTTGAAATCATGTAATGATCTTCATTTCAACTGCCAAACTCGTAATTTATCACAGTAATTATCAGCCTAACTGACAAACCCGTCATTTATCAAAGTAAAGATTTTTATCTCGACTGCCAAACCCGTCATTTATCAAAGTAATAATTTTTATCTCAACTGCAAAAACACGTCATTTATCAAAGTAAAGATTTTTATCTCAACAGCCAAACCCGTCATTTATCAAAGTAATGATTTTTATCTCAACTGCAAAAACACGTCATTTATCAAAGTAATTATTTTTATCTCAACTGCAGAAACACGTCATTTATCAAAGGTTAACAACTGTTTACGGTCAATAAAGACTAGATATTTTGGAACACATTTACAGGGCTGCCTCATAAAATTGGAAAAAAATTCAATGACATTCCAATGATAAATAATGAAAAAACAAGGACACAAATTTACAGTAAATTAATTCTACTAAAGAATAATATGCAAGTAAATATAACTATTATTTCTTGTTGGATCAAAATTAACGTTTGGTAGCAGATATAGGCGGCAAGATAGCATCCAATTATATAAATTAGGAGAATTGCCAATGCAGAATTCAGATCAACATGAATTTCTACACTTTTTGCTGTGCCCCAAGCAAAACAAAAACAAAGACGTATATTTCCAATAAAGTTGGTACATAAGAAATGTAACAGCATTGGTTTTTAAAAATGCCTTATCATAAAATCCTTAAGTGGTAGGTATTCTATGCGTAGTATTATAGATGATAGAACAGCAGTACCTACGAGTATACATGAACATTCACATCACGCAATGAACGTTAAATATACATGGGGAAACAAATGAAACTTCGCTTTTTCAATGATGACTTAAGAGGTAATCATTGGTGATACATATAAATTCTGACGTGGTAGGTATTATACGCATTTTAGGTGATAAGCAAAATATTTTCTTTAAGTACAGATTAGATTTGACATCATTACATTTAACTGAATTGGATGTTTAACATCCGAGAAAGACCGAAAAAGGAAAATTATGAGAGCGAAAACCTAAATCATAAAGTTGTGATTGTTATTAAATTGAAATTGTAATTTCTAATTACTGGTTGACCGTATGGTATGGCATGCTGATGATCGATTTAATTTAATCATTATTACAGTTATCTGTAAGCATCGTGTTTAATATGAACGGGCGTTACATATCAGAGAAAGAGAGTAAAAAAAAATAAGATATAACAGTGAATGTGTTTTTTCATACTTAGATGTTGATATAGATAAGAAAAGCTGTAGTAGACTAAAATTCTGAGGTTTCAGTCACTTATTGTAGCAAAGCAATTACTGACATTGACGGATGAATTTTTTGATTATGTATTCGATAAGTACAAAAATAACTTTAAAAATTACATATATATATATATATATATATATATATACATACATACACAAACATATACCTATACATATCCATTTACATATACATACATACATGCACACATACGTACATGCACATATCACATGTATGTACATACACACACATACACATATGCACATACATATACATATGTATATACTCGTATACATCTAAATGCCTCGGAAGAAGAATAATCTGAAGAGTAACATTAATTCATATAAAATTTTATTTAGTTTTAGGCAAAACACAATTTATAATCTATCAAGAATTTTTTTTATGCTCTATGAAAATTAAACCTTTCTAACATGTTAACGCGTATCAGGTTAAAAAAGCACAAATTTATAAGCCTGAAATATAACAGAAACAAAATAAAAGTAAAAAGTAAAAAACATCCCGGTTTTTGATAAAATTAAATTAGTCGATTTGACTCCAGAGCTGAGGAATTATAGAACGAGTTTGACATATACGTATGTTTCGTTTGAATATTGTTAGAATACATAGAATAGAATAGAATAGAATAGAATAGAATAGAATAGAATAGAATGAGGCTATAGAAACGAACCTTCTGGCCCATTCTTGGGTCGGATAATTACTTCGATAATTATTCGGTTGTTTTACCCAAGTCCCATGCCGTATTTCTAGCTGCGTCAACCATGTCGGCAGCGGGATTCGAGCCCGGGTCTTTCCGCTCGCAAGCAGATTCGCTCACCAGTCGACCAAGCTGGTGATGTTAGGTTTCACCCACAGGCACAAGTTAGGTTTAACCCACAGGCACAAGTTAGGTTTAACCCACAGGCACAAGTTAGGTTTAACCCACAGGCACAAGTTAGGTTTTAGGTTAGCTCTATTTCAGTTTATACTTAGGTTGTGTGACACAAATACATGGTAGACACTTATATGGAGCATGTTTCGTTACTAAGTTAATTTTGTTTAATCATGCATAGGAGCTAAGATTTCTGTATTTGTTTGCTACTTTGATATGCAAAAATGTTGTGTCACGTTTTTTCTTAATTTTTAATTGATTGGTTTTTCTTCATATGCGTGGGCAGTTTATTCCAAAGCAATGCACCTGGACCAATGAATGATAGCTACGTGACAGTAACCAAAATATTAAATCACTGACTTTTATATTTAGCGCTAGGCTGTTATTTACAAAACAAAGTATTAAGTTCATTACTTTTCAATACAAGAATACAAAGAAAGAGCTCATCATTTAAACCATGTGCAACATATAGAAAATAGCTGCGTGTTTCCAAGACCAAGTTTGTTGGCTGGTTGCAAAGCGACCGTATGGCACGATGATACTGATAGTTACCCGATACAAGAGAAGTACATACATCTGTAAAGAGACGGTTTGACAACTTTTATTGTTAGTTACCCGATAAAAGAGAAGTACATCTCTAAAGCGACGGTTTGACAACTTTTATTGATAGTTACCTGACAAGAGAGAAGTACACCGTAAAGCGACGGTTTGACAACTGTTATTGATAGTTACCTGACAAGAGAGAAGTTCACCTCCCGGCCAGGTTAAATAAGGGAGGAAGAACAGAGGAAGAAAGGGCACGGCTCGCAGCAGCTGTACAAACTAACAGCTGTTACAGCTGTAGCACTGTGCAGCAGCAGTAGTACGGAACACTCAAACACTGATACAGTTAGAACTGCACTAACCACACAATTAGATAGAGTATTTCAAGTCTTAACCGTTAGGTTTCAGTATAAACACGAAAAAAATCACTGCACTAAAATTTTCGATTCAGCGGAAATGACTGATCACATTACGAAGTTGATGAGGAGAACAAGTTATTCTATTTCCATTCACTTCTTTTTCATAATCATGCAAATGATGGAAAGCACATGTACGTTAAATACAAACGTACAAATAAATCTGTCCGATAATTTTCGATTAGAAATAGTGCCTGAAAAGTAAGGCACAAACGATATTCCAGTTTATTCGTATATTTAGGGTATAAAATTAGGGCTATTCTGTGCCAAATAAACACGAACTTAAATTTGATCAAGTCTGGAGAACACAGAACACATCTTCACCAGAGCGCTAGGTAAACGAAAATAATATTAATTAATAACATATAACTTAATTTTAGAGTAAAACTCCCAACCAACAGTACTGGGTCCAAAACATCAAAAATATCAGGTGATTGTTCACTAATCACGCCTAGGACGTAGAGTAAATTTACGTTCAATATTATCTCATGTCAAGAGTTCAGCTTAACAAAACTCGTTAGTGGCGATCATATGAAAAAAAAGACGATCTTATACCATATCACTCGCAAGCAACGGACTTTTTCGAGAGAGAAACTTCGTCGAAATTGTAACTTTTTGACCGCCATCTTAACACTCAACTGAACACTTACACGAAAACCATCACAACTTCACTTAGTACACGAAATAAGAGACGAATGCAACTCACATACACTGCATTACATTTTAGTAAACTAATACTGGAGCAGTTTCACTGTGCATAACACGAGCATAGCGAAACTAAAAGATTTAAGCGCTTGAGTCACAGACACGGAAGCGACATCGAACCTGAGCCCCGCATCTAGGCGCCCAGCATCAGAACTAGACTGAGCCTGAGAACACATCTAGGGTGTTATCAGGACGAAGACTTGACCTAGTGAGGGCAAGTCGCCTGCCAGCTAATAAGGGTCATAGCCCTAGACTGATAATACGATAGCACCGTTTATCAGAGTTATCGCTCTTCAACATTATACAATCGTCGCCACAGTCAAATGCTAGAAGGGTCGCGCACCAACTGCAGGGGCATCGTACTGTAAAGAACAGAGGGACGAAGAGAGCACTACATGTTTGTTGCACTGCAAGGCACACATTGGGCGCCTGTGCGCTCAAAAAAACACATAAATGTCAGGTAAATACGTACACGTCCTCATCCTCGGTGTTTCTAGTTCGGTTCATAAACTTTCCTTTCATTTTTCAGGTCAAGTGGATCCTGAAGCTTATTTGATTTCGTGAGTTTAGTGCCCTTTGGTGTCAAGAAGGTTGAATAACTCGCTCAGTTTTCGGTCGTTGACTACATTTCAAGTAATATTGCCTCACACGTTGTACAGACATCAATACAGTATAATTCACAAGTGAAAATGGATATTAATTTAAACGGTATGAAGTAATGTTAACGAATGAAAGACCAACGATTGTCTCTTATAAAAACAACGTTTTCTGACCGACAACAAGCAGAGACATCCGTCAAAACAGCCTTGGGTGGTTTAACTTCTACCTCTCTGCTAGATACCCAAAAAAAATCCTATTTGTTATAAATATTTCAACTTACGGAAACGCACTATCAGTTGGCCGAAAATGTACGCTTCACATGACAAAGAAATTTGATAAGAAATAGAACACGTAAAACAGATACCCCACAATATTTATTGGAGCCCACAGTGATGCCACCAATACTTTCATGTCAAGACTCACAGTTACTTTCAAAATGCAAATTAAAAATAGTGTAAGCATTGCGCAGCACGAGTATTTTAAAACAAATGAAATACCAAGACTGAGTCTGATATTCAACAACAATACACACAGCACAAATATCACCGAGTATAAGCGATGCTACAAGTGATATAAGTTCACTTCCAACAAGAATTGTTGTAACAGTAAAGGCTCTAGCTTATGAAATCCATATTTTAGATGGTATGCAAATTGAGGTGTGAGACAAGCCACAAATGAGAGTTCATCTGATGATGGACTTCATTTTTTGCATTCAAAGCATTCATAAACTTCCATTCTGACGTTTTACAACGGCCTAAAGCGACAGAAGAAGAACACACCAGCAATATTTCTCGCAAGAAACTAATATCACTTGTTTTATTACCTCTTGTGTCGGCTTCTTCTATTTTCTTTTCTTTCCATCATTTTGGTTCGTTTAAATTACAGCACTTCACGTCGGCACACTTCATATGCGACCTGATTCCCACACGTAAGCTTTATGCATCAGGACATCAAGACACGCGCACCAGGACATCAAGACACGCGCATCAGGACATCAAGCCACGCGCACCAGGGCATCAAGGCACGCGCATCAGGGCATCAAGGCACGCGCATCAGGACATCAAAACATGTGCATCAGGACATCAAGACACGTGCATCAGTACAAGACACGTGCATCAGGACATCAAGACACGTGCATCAGTACAAGACACATGCATCAGGACATCAAGACACGTGCATCAGTACAAGACACATGCATCAGGACATCAAGACACGTGCATCAGACCACGAAGGCACAAAGTCTGAAGAGAGCTTCTGCATCTTTCTTACCTCAAGTATCGCATGGGGAAAAAATTATCCGATACGATGTGTCTAATCTTTCGTTAATAGGAAACGACACGTTCAGAGTCTGTTAGTTACGTTCGTGGATGTAAGTAGTCAGATAAAAATGACATGCTCTTGACTGCAGCAAAACAAACGAGGAAAACTATAAATGAAATGAGAATTTACAGTACGAACAACGGTACATACTTGACTCTTTATACATATGTAGATGGGACCTTCAAACGACAATAAAAGAATAAACTGATCAATTTAAACATATATTAGTCATGCAACCTTGACTACGTGATAACAGTCTCAAGTCATAACACGTTCTGATCGTCTTGATGTCATCGTAAAGTTATTAATTTCGAAGTAAGCTTCATTTACTCGGCACCACTCGCCCCACTACGAACTGGGAACGCAACAACACCCAAACTTGAATAATATATGCATACCTTCAATATAACACGCCACAGAAACCCTAAATTTTCGGATTTTCCAGCTCTACTCTGAACAGTAATTGTAATTGGGTTTCGTCAAGATTTGCTCCAATAAGCAGAAATTAAACATTTCCTTCGTGCAACGCATATAGTGTGACATCGGTAAGTACATACGAGGTCTGTCCAAAATGTCCCCGACCTTTCGCCGGGAAAAATATAATACTAGCATAACGGGATTGGTGCTCCTCTCCAAAGAAGGCCTCTTGCGACTGCACACACTTAGCCCCCTGTTCTTTCCACTGTCGAAAACACTTCTGGAAGGCTTCTTTTGGAATGGTGTTCAACTTCGCCGCCATGTTCTGCAATATCTCTTCTCGACTCTCAAAACAGAATCCTTTCAATAGCGTCTGCAATTTTGGAAACAAGCAGAAGTTGCAAGGAGCCATGTCTGGAGAGTAGGGAGTTTAGTGAACGACTGGAATTCCATGTTTCACCAAGAAAGCCTCAATCAGCTGCGATATCCCGCCGACAGGAGTTTGGGTATAGTCACTGTGCGCATGTTCAAATCATCACGCAAAATTGCACATGCGGAATCTTTACTGATCCCAATTTAGTAAGCGTTAAAGCTCTATAGTTTTCACCCTTATAGGCAACAATAGTTCATCATTTTAGATAGCAGAAATTCAGGTTAGGTTCCTCAAGAATGGTTAGAAGGATTAAATTGAGATGGATTTTGCAAACGCACTCACAAACTCTACCCTATAAAAATTGATTAAGCTCTTGTAGTACAGTTTTAACGAGTAAATGCACTCGTTCAGTTTTGGCTTGCTAATTTAAACTGGAAAAACAACGAAATTACCCTAAATTCTCTTGATCAAAGTTGGCCGTAGACTTCTTGGAAAAGTTTTTATAGCGGTGACGAAGTTGAAGAACTTCTGAGCGACAAGCACAAAAGTTCATAACAACGACACACGTGCAGAACTTGGACGCATTGATGTGGCCATGGTAGGCTGGGTGTTCGACAATTGCAACACAAAGTAGACGAGTACGAAGACAATTGCAACAGGAAGAAGAGCATAAAAACAATTGCAACAGGAAGAAGAAGAGCATAAAGACAATTGCAACAGGAAGAAGAAGAGCATAAAGACAATTGCAACAGGAAGAAGAAGAGCATAAAGACAATTGCAACAGGAAGTAGAAGAGCACAAAGACAATGGCAACACAACATAAAAGAGCACAAAGTAATCTCTGGCTCTGAATACAATGCAGTGCAGTACGGGAGAGTAAAAAAGACGAAGTGTGAAGTGAAAAATGCGGTGAAGCAAAACCTTGATACGAGAAAAAATATCGGAAACTAATTAGTTGTTTTAAAATGGCATGGTGTGCAGGAAGTAAATCAGTCCCATGCCACTGCTGTGAGAAGAGTTGTGAGAGACCAGAATGACTAGCGATTACTGTTATCAAAGTAGAACATTCATAATTCCAGAAGACTGCCTACAAACCCATCAACCTCGACCGGAATTAATGTTACGAAAAACGCATCAAAAATAAGGAAAGTCAATTTTACGCTGGAAGTTTATTGCATAAGCAGTTACTCCTTGTCCAGTGCCTGTCGTGATCGAGAGAAGCGAGTTCTCCATTGCCCACTTACAACCCACTCATTGCCCACTTACAACCCACTAACAGCCCACTCATTGCCCACTTACAACCCACTAACAGCCCACTCATTGCCCACTTACAACCCACTAACAGCCCACTCATTGTCTGCTTACAACCCACTCACAACTCACATCTAAAAAAAGACACCTTGAAGACCAGATTTTGGGTCGAGGTTTCTATTGTTTGAGACTACATGTAATACAATGTTATTCTAAAAATCTGATCTATTCACTTCCAAGTGATTACTTCAAAATAAAAATAATGAAACGTAACCACTGACTGCTCTAGCAGTTAATTTAAAAAAAATTCACAGGAGCGTAGGCTTAGAATATCAAACAGAATAAATAAACTTAATGTTCGCTACATCATACAGTATGTGTACTGTGTTCGCTACATCATACAGTATGTGTACTGTGTTCGCTACATCATACAGTATGTGTACTGTGTTCGCTACATCATACAGTATGTGTACTGTGTTCGCTACATCATACAGTATGTGTACTGTGTTCACTACATCATACAGTATGTGTACTGTGTTCACTACATCATACAGTATGTGTACTGTGTTCACTACATCATACAGTATGTGTACTGTGTTCGCTACATCATACAGTATGTGTACTGTGTTCGCTACATCATACAGTATGTGTACTGTGTTCGCTACATCATACAGTATGTGTACTGTGTTCAGGTTTCGAACACTTACTGCCATTAGAGAAAACTGATGTCGCTCTCAGTCCCTGTTGTCTAAGTGTGACTTCAGAGAGATTTTGTCACTTGCTTCACACTCTCAACCTCAAACAAAGAAATAAGCGAACTTTATTCCCAATCAAGTGTACAGTATACATAAATTGGGTTTTCAGTTTTTAATGCTTGCATCTGAAGACTCGTGATGATGCTCCCAGCAACTGTTCCTGTCCTTCTGACTTGAGGTAGAGGCTCGTAGGTGTGAACAGGAGGTCTAAGGCAATAGTCAGTTGGTCTTTCTGATCCCCACCGTCACAAGCAGGAGAAATTCGAGTGCTGTGCGGGGATTCGAACCAAGCACAGGCACTCAGCACGCAACTACAGTAG
>VCRD01001217.1:145232-156622 GCA_006783055.1 Trinorchestia longiramus
GTCGAGTAAATGCATGACCACTGCAGTTATTGTCACTTTAGGAGGTGAATGGAGGCGCCAAGGTATGATAATTCAATCTCAGTGTATTTATTCTCAGACTCTGAATTATAGCTTCATTACCGGATTAGGGGCGAATCTATAACTTAACCGAGTAATACAATGTACTGTGCATACATGAGAAGAAAACTATGATTTAAATTAGATTAGATAATATATGGCAAACTTTGTTCCATGCGTTCTTTCTTTGCAAGTGCATTATTGGAGTTGCACGAGTGCGATTTGAGGGGATGTGTTGTAATTATTTAGTTCTTAACTTAACAGAGGCATTCGTGCCATAATACTCCGATCTGGATTATTATAGTAGGAAATACACGTGGAAATTTGACAATTTATGCAATCTGAGTGATGTTTGGCTCTGAATGCATTTGACGTTTATTCCTCTTCGCCACGTTTTCTTCATAGAAAACATTAACCAATATTTTTTTCTATCTTTCTACTGAAATTATTTTAATTTGGTGACCCCCTGACTACCATTTTTTTAAATTTCGTATCGCTATAGCATGTGAAACCTAAAAGAAGTTTAATACTTTGTTCGATTGTCTTATTTCAGAGACTGCAAGATCCGTGTCTGCCATAGATGCTCAGAGGCATAGAATTTTCTGAACAGAATATTGTTACTGATGCATACCTGTAGTTCACGGACAATTGCACTCTCCTTTGTTTTCACATGCTCGCTGCCACTGACGATATAACCACTGCTTCTCTTCGCTAACGGTTTTTCTTCTTATTTCGTTAATAAAAAAATGAATTACTAAACTACTAAAATAATTACTATAGCCAAATGTTCTGAATTAGCGACAAATAATATTGACAAATGTTTGGAGTTTGCATTAAATAACAATTATCGACTACGAGATAACTTGGAGCTGGCAGTAACGTTTCATTAAGACCACATTAATACTCTGTTAACAACCTCGGCCGTCCCGCCGTCAATCAATTCTCGAGATTTGATGCGCGTTCCATTGGAAGCTCAGTACCTCTTCCCGTCTCCAAAATAATGCACGCCACTTTTTGTTCCTCTTGTTTCATTTGGTAATGAAATTCATCGTAGGGGACATTTTGTCTCCACCTAAATAAGTGAATATGTTCAATTGAATGTTGACGTACATCTTTTACGAACGTTGATTCATTTAAAGAAAAGTGTCTTCTTAGATAACAGTATACAGTTTATTGGTAGCTTGTTTTCTTGCTGTTTGAAGACGTTGACCAGAAGTTTTTCTACTACCGAAACTCAGAAAAGAAAATAGTAAAAGTATGCTAGCATAACATCATTATATGAAACAATGCAACTAGATCAGTATGAAGGTGTAGCTATCGTCCTTACTTTCCAGGTGCGTTTAAATCTTTTTAACCTTGACAGCGTTAAGCCAATGCTCGTGTTAGAGTGCAGCGAGAACTACATATTATCTTTTATCTAACCATAGGGAAATTAACAGTTATAACATAAAATTTACTTCATTGAGACCGAATGAAATTATGAGATATGATGTAATCAAATCGTTGATTTTAAATATAATTAAAAATGAGTAAAATTAATACAAGGAATTTAATTCCCACACTTTATTTGAACCCATCCTCGAAACAAAACACGTAATGGTTTCAGAAATGTTTTCAAAGACACACCAATGCGAAGAATATGAAAAATCTTCGCAGCGATCGTCTGAAGTTGGAGCAAATGATGATTGATCGGCAGCATAAACATCAGAGCATGCAATGAAGTTATAGCTATTGCGTAGAAGTCACCGGGAGATCTTTGCAGAGGTAAACGTAAATACTGTCACGATAACATTCACGTTTCCGGGGATGGCGAGACGAGAACTGGAAGATCGACCAGCGAACGTAGTGACGGCTGAGGGATGCAAACCAGTATCGTTGTCATCCGACAAGTCCATAATCACAACAAATGTGGTAGAATATACGTGAAGTAAAGCGAGTTCTTACGGTGGCATGACTGACTGTACAATGATAAAGCAAGGTGTGCACGGAACTATAGAGTGATGAAGCATTCTTGACCTACGCACGGCTGTCGTCCAGACCAATGTCTTGTATGTTGTTACCTATGCTCCTATTCTCTAGAGTCTAGTGGATTATTTCTAGGCAGAATAAGAAGTTGGAAAAATTTGGAGTGCTGGTTTAGAGTGAAAGGAGGGACATAAAATGACAATCAGGCGAGCGTGTGTGTTGGAACCACTGAATCATGATGCTGGTTTGAACTTGTTTGAAATTGTATCGCACAGGCTTAATAGCTTCCCAATCTTTAACAAAATGAAGTTTCATACATTCGTGACAACATTTGGTACCTGATACGTATACTGATGCACACATGGTACGCTGCTTCCTCAGTAAGGAGACGTAGTTGTCATACAAGGTCCGCCACACGAAGGCTGAGCTGAAAAGAAATGATTTTTCAGCGTGTCTTGGGAACTTGTGCCCATCATTTGCAAATCTGTATAATATTCCATTCTAAACCCAGCCTAGTGACTGGTAGTCCACGACCCTCTAGTAACCCAAGCATACACTCTTTGTAACACAATGTTCTATTGACCGTAAAAAGGAGAATTATCAAACTTAACGATCAGTTGAGTTCAATTATGAGTAATGCAGCTCGAAATGAACTGTTTTAAGCAACATTTGAGTCTCTACATCAAGTCATCATTTTAAGAGTCGAAGATATTGAGACCTATTTTTTGGGGTTTAGGAACTTAGCTAGTTTTGTGTTGCTTACTATCAAGTTATCCTATCATTGCTTCACTAAAATTATTATATTTTACAAATTTTAATTTCACGGAAATTAACACAACTTTTTAAACGAGAAACTATTGCGAGAAACGAGAAACTTCAGTCGGGTCATGCTTACGTACAGTGAATTTTTCCTTTTGAAAGTATTCTATTAAAATGAACATACGGACAGCTTACATACTCCATGGACTGGAATGTTTACTCATGGAAGACCATTGATGCTATCGCATACAGGATTATGTTCTCACTTTCTGCTGACTCTCAGTAAGTAGGATTAAAGCGACTGTGCGACTGTGATATCGTACAACTGTCAAGCTAACGGAGCAGGCATTCATGCTAAGAAATGAATTGACTTGGAATGCAAATACGAGTAGTTACTGAGCTAAACATTTGTGTAATGTCAGCCAAATGACTGGTGAAGTACCTTATTCCTGTGTGGTACAAATACATGCACTTCATTCGTAACATGCCCTGCATTCAGAAGTTAGCGTGTGAGTCGAAAATAATGTTCTCGTTCATGTAACATGGAGAGTTTTAGTTTTATTTGGCGCGCATATTAGCGGTAATTAATTAGAAGAATGAAACTACGTTGATGAGACAGAGTCAAGGATCTTTTCTGAGAAGGAAAAACTAGGCCTATTAACCATTGGAAGGCTCTTAAATTTAACATGATCAGTATCAATTTCTATCTATTCATTTCATGTGGTTTCTAAAGTGCTTCGGTTGATTACTGTAAATTAAAAGAATCATTTGAATGTGAGTAGTGAATTAATTGTCACAATGATGCATAAGACTGCACACTGACCTGTAGCACCAACGTTACTTCAGCCGGATACCTGGGTAACAATATCCGTATGCTACATCTTATCTGAAAACGAGTTCACTTCACTGCATGCTGAACTGCGACTCTGCTTAGCAACTGAGCTCTCCTATCAAAAACCAACTGTCTTCCGAACGTTTAATGAACAAAATCCAGAATTGAATAAAGTCAAGGGTTATCAAATTATTTTTTTGAAGAGCTACCGCTGCTTCTCACGAGTGGTGCAATAAAAATGGTGGCAAGTTGTGTGTACACGTCGCAGCCACTCATGCGCGGGCGCTCTACGCACTTCTAAACGGTCATTGCCACTTCTGCTTCTGGTACCAGTGTTTTCATGCAATACTTTTGTTTTCATGGCATATTGTGTGAGTCTGTTCAAGTGCTGGGCTCTTGCTAAACGCATAATAACGGTTTCAGTTACGAATTAACAGAACTTATGAAACTTATTACAAAATTCCGAAGTTCATAAAATACGATGTATTTTCTGCAGAATGTTGTGCGACTTCTTCAGATGAAAATGTAGGTGATGCTATTTGCGGCTAGAGAGTTGCTGCTAGAGAGGGACAGGATTGAAATTTCCCCTTTATTTATAATGATATTTGTAAAGTAATCTTTAAATGCTCTCTGACTTTGCGAGTGCTGTGTGTTCAGCTGACCGCTTGAGAGCCAATATCCATCAGAGGTGTTAGGTCATTGTGAGGTCTTACTCAAGGACGATGCATTACGTATGTATTATTATTGTTCTGTAAGATATTTTCAGCCGCAGCTTGTTGCGCTCACCAGCCCTTGTTGAAAGTCTTGCTAATTTTGATGTGTATGTATTGTTCACTTTCAGGTAGTTTTTCTTGGCTTTCACTCACTTTGTGTGACACTAATGCATTCCTCTGCTGGCCTTATATGCGAGGTTGCATCTTCACCATCTATGTTTTATTTTATTCAATATTTTTGCAGTATTGACCTGTAGTTTTCCGTTTCATGTGCGGTTGTAAACTTCGTTTGAATAACCTCATGCGGCGGACGATTTTGATTTACGTACTCACGCTAAAATTTAAATTTCACCGACCTGATTAAGATTTACTTCGCTCTCATTGAAAACTTACTCATTACGGATAACTGTTTTCGTAACAAATGAATATTTTTGGTTTAACGTTCTATATTGCGCTGTCGTGTGTGGTGACCGTCACTATCCTTCTTAAATCGTGTTTGACTTTGAGTTTTTTTAAAAGTTAATCAGAACAACTTTACTAAAAACGTTTTATTTTTTTATGATTTCCCTGTTTTAGCAATGAAACTCATCTTTGAGAAAATTACTCGAGATTTTCAGCACAGGCTAAAAGTTGCCCTATATTCCAATTGAATTACGAGAGACACTAGCGTGTGTTCAGGTGGGTGACTTGTGCATTCCTGCTAGACATCAGTGTTTCCGGTCACCATCGACCAAGAGACTGAGTGTATGCGCCTTATTGATCCTGACTGTGCATTCAAGCCCAGTACTGCTTAGGAGTTGTGATGCGCACCGTGCGCACTCCCACATGACTATACGTGCGCACTCCCACATGACTATATACGTGTGCACTCCCACATGACTATACGTGCGCACTCCCACATGACTATATACGTGTGCACTCCAACATGACTATATACGTACACACTCCCACATGACTATATACGTGTGCACTCCAACATGACTATATACGTACACACTCCCACATGACTATATACGTGTGCACTCCAACATGACTATATACGTACACACTCCCACATGACTATATACGTGCGCACTATCACATGACTATATACGTGCGCACTCCTACATGACTATATACGTGCGCACTCCCACATGACTATATACGTGCGCACTCCCACATGACTATATACGTGTGCACTCTATATTATTCATCATTCCAATTCCTATATAAACATCCATTGTTAGAACTTTTACATTATTTTGTATGCGTTATCGATTATTGAAACACATATTATTCTGGATACATTATTAATTATTTGAACTCCTCTATTGTTCTACGTACATATGTATATTATTAAGTATTCGAACTCGTACACTAATCTGCGTGCATTATGCAGGTAGGAGGGCAAGTTTTATTCGCCTTTATATTTTCTTTGTGTATTTTAATACTCCATGTTTGTGAGAGCCTTATTCATTATTAATGTTTTTCTCGTGTAGTTCGCACAAAGTACAGGACATTCGCTTATTTCATTTCTTCCTAAGATGTTCCATGCTAGTCTTAGTAATGAAAGTAATTTCTTCCGAGGAGGAAATTGCTAGTTTAGCAGAAGACAGTTGCACGAAACGTCAGTGATGAATAGATCTCAAGGGATAAATAAAAATCTCCATATTTGTTCAACCACTCTTAGTTTTAAATTTTCGGAACATTTGAACTTACTCCGATTGATGTTTTATTTAGTACAAGATGCTGAACACAACGCCTTAAAAGTAGTGAACTTTTGAGTTGTTTTTCGTCTTCACAGATTTGTATGATTTGTGTTGAATGAGTTCACTTGTATTATGGTATCGAGTTGTGCGTCGAATTCATTTCAATTCTTACTTTGAACTTTTTTTGGACAGCGTAGGCTTGAAAGTTTTACATATAATATATTGAATATGGATTTTTATGATCGTATTTATAACATTGTTAAATTTGTATCAAAATGCATTAGGGATTATTTCAGTTACTATTAACATACAAGTTCCATTAAAGCAAATATCTTTGAGTGTTTATTTTTATATAACATAAAAATTAAATAACAATATTTTTGTAACCTAGAATCCTAACCTAAAAAAAGTAGTCAACAATTAACTGTGAAAAAACTTGAAGTTTTAAGTAAAGTTCACGTTCATAGGACCAATTTAGTAGCACATAAGAGTATCAATTACGTTTTCGAAACTTGCCAAATCGTCAGGCCTGAATTACGTCAAAATATAAAGGAGAATGAGGTCACCAGCCCTGTGCTTACCTAGCCTCTGACACTAAGCCGACATCGATTGTTGGTCCAGACACAGACCCTCGCTTGCAGGACCAGGCGGTGATTGTGTTCCTGCGTGTTCACTTCGTTAATTTCCCATCAACTCTTGAGGAATGTGAAGGAAGTTTGTACGAAAATGGGCGTTGAACGAACTTTCGTTGTAGTAGCAAGATTTGGTGTCAGTTTGCACGAACACGCTTGCGAATGTCATCAATATTTCAACTAAAATTTGAATTACGAGAATCGGTTAAGTCTCTTTTGTTTAGAGGATAACTCGTGCTGTCAAATATTTGATGAACTCCTCTATTGACACTGAATGAAATATTGATGTCTTCATTGACGTACATTTCAACTGCTGAGGTCGAAGGAAATACTATATGACTGTAATCCTTCCTTCTCCTATCTTACTTAACTCCTGGTACCTGTGTGTGAGTGAGAAGCATGTTGCTGATTGAAGTGCATGTGCGTGATTGACGCCTTAACTTTAGATGGCATGGGACTTGAGCAACTACCCTAGAATGGACCATTCGGTTCGTTCCTGTAACCATATTCTATTCTATTCTATTCTATTGTAGTGGGGAAATAAAGCGAGACCCGTGGGATGCAAGAGAAAAAGCGACCTGAGGCTTGACCACCTGCTGAATCAGGCAGACCCGCACCCACTTCAAACTCATTGCTGATCATCCATTGATGCCGTGACGTTGATCTCTTATTAATCTACGTGCCTGAAGACATCAAGTTGTTTCTTGTAGGAAGCTAAGAATGGAAAGCGAGAAACGTCTATACTGGAAGGATCGAGTTACGGCTTTGTCTGGACAGTAAGTTTTTGTGTGCATACAGTAGCGAAGTCTGTTGGTGCTTGTCCTTTGTATCAATATTGAGCTCCCTCCCTCAATTGACAACCGCTGAGTATAAGATTCGGAAGAGAGGTTAGCTCATGGTTCTTAATACAAAGGAATAATCAGTACAAGGAGACTCAAGTCTTGCGTCAATTACTCGAGTACAAGTTGAACTGCTATTACGATTGAGCCTCCGCCGGCTCTGTACTGAAAAGTAATGTTGAAGAAAATTTCAGAAAATGTGCCTCGTAATGTATCTTGAGTAGGTCAGTATTGTAAGATGTTAATGGACGGTGTAGTGTACGGTGTAGTGTACGGTGTAATGTACGGTGTAATGTACGGTGTAATGTACGGTGTAGTGTATGGTGTAGTGTATGGTGTAGTGTACGGTGTAGTGTACGGTGTAGTGTACAGTGCTCAGCAGTTCGCTTGAGACTTCAGTTCGTGACATTCATTCTCCCAGTGTCCGCTGAGTGGTGGCCAGTTGTTGTCAGTGTCCGCTGAGTGGTGACCAGTTGTTGTCAGTGTCTGCTGAGTGGTGGCCAGTTGTTATCAGTGTCCGCTGTGTGGTGGCCAGTTGTTGTCAGTGTCCGCTGAGTCGTGGCCAGTTGTTGTCAGTGTCCGCTGAGTCGTGGCGAGTTGTCAGTTTCCGCTGAGTGGTGACCAGTTGTTTTCAGTAGAATAGAATAAGGCAATAGGAACGAGCCGTTTGGCCCATTCTTGGTTCAATACCGAAGTCCCATGCCGTTGAGTATCCGCTGAGTGGTGACCAGTTCTCTGTGTCCGCTGAGTGGTGGCCAGCTGTTTTCAGTGTCCGCTGAGTGGCGGTCATTTTTGTCATTTTTGTCATTTTTGCTAAGCCTTCGAATGCGTAGAACACCATGAACGATCACGAAAAATATCTAAAACGACTACTCTAAATGTAGCTCTTTCTTAATTTAACGTACGTACTTCGAATAATATTCTTACTGTTGAACGTGAAGAGGTACAGGGGCAGTGTGAAGGCGCGTTCATGCGAGTTGACATGAAGTGTGGCGTATGACTCGAGTAAGAAAGAGAGAACTATTGAAATGTGTGTCCGTAGAGGCAGTATTGATGCTCCTCACTGAATGACGTCTCTGCCCCTCAAGCGATGGTGTGGGTGTCCATCAAGCGCTGGTGTGGGTGTCCATCAAGCGCTGATGTGGGTGTCCATCAAGCGCTGGTGTGGGTGTCCATCAAGCGCTGGTGTGGGTGTCCATCAAGCGCTGGTGTGGGTGTCCATCAAGGGCTGGTGTGGGTGGCCATCAAGGGCTGGTGCCTGAGATGTGCTGAGGTTGACGGCCTACAGAAGCAGCACGGGATCACTCGCTGGGGTCACTCCCGGTCACTGCTGACTGACCTCAATATGCGAGCACGGCGCGATCAATGCGGGTTATTAGTGCGCCGCCGCGCTTCTTTATTTCACTAAACTCGTCTCTCGCGCTCCGTGTTTTTCCGTGCTGATGTCGTCACACTCATTTCCGAGTTTCGACTGTCTGAACGAGTTGTCTGTATCCTGTCTACGCATCCTTCCAAGATCCTGCCAGCTCTTTAATCCCGGTGTCAAAAATTTAACATCTGAATAAATTGTCAGTATCTTGTATACAGGAACGATTTTTTGTAACATCGTCTTAGCTCTTTGTGCTCATTCCAAAATAATTCGTAAGCCCTGAAATTACTGAAAGTCCCGTGCTTGACTATTCATAAATAGTTTATAAATTTTATTCCCGATAGGCGTGCAATTTCTTATCCCACTATATAATAATACGCAGTTTGTTGCTTGCTTGGTCCGTCTCTTAAGGATTTAGATTGGAGAAAATTCGGCTGTGCATACATGTATTGGAAGCATTGTATTGTGGATATCAAAGACCCATCCTTCAATGTGGAAATCCTTCCCAAAATCCGCGTCCACTGGCAAATCAAAGAATAAATGAAGTTAAAAACGCGTAATTTTTTTACGTGTGGGTCTACTAGTTTTTAAATAGTTTGTAAATTCTGTAACTCCCGAAAGACATGCAAATGTTTATTCTACAATATATAATCGACAATGTATCTCCATCTCTCTGTCTATGTGTGTTTCCGTCCCATTACTTCCTATCTATTACTGAAGAAAAATTATTGAACTGAAATCAACGGGTATGCATGTATTACAAGCATTGTATTGTGGATACCAAAGGCACCGGATCACTATAAAATACTCCATTTTTTCCGTTATTAGCTTTCTTCTCTTACACGGCCATGTTATTGGTAAATACGGTTCAGAATGGAAGTTCTGTATATATTCATGAAAAATATTCAGATTCTAATAGTACCACGGTAAAACTAAAATATGTATTTTATTTCACAGATCCCTAATTTTATAATTTTAAACCAAAGAATTTCAACGGGTACTATCGGAGCCATGTTATCGATAGATAACATGCAAAACGGAAGTTCTGTATATATTAATGAAAAGTATTAATTTAAAACACAATAATTCGTCGTAAATTTTTAATACATTCATCTTTAAGATTATGTGCAATTAGTCAAATCGAAATCGTGGAATTTCTACAGGAACTGTCTAGGTCCCAAATAGTTCATAAGTCCAGTATTTCCGTAAGTCCTGTAATTGCTCATTCCCAAATAGTTCGTGTTCCTGTAGTTCATAATGAAGCGTTTTTGGGAGTGCTGTGTTTTTATGCTTGCTCAGGTATTTATCGAGTCAAGACGCAGTCGTGTGTTGTGAAGGTGCACAGCTGATAGTGTCACACAGAAGGTCAATATTGTGGCACTGTAACCGTTGCAGTTCCTTCACATTTAAGTGTTGGACACTTTCTTCAGACCTGACAAGCAGGTGACGTCGTTGAAATGCAATTTGCTGTTCGGTATAATAAATAGACCGGAAAATTATTAGGTTTGCATGTGTACTAGAAATTTGGGAATTATGTCCCAACGCTTTCATTTATTTTTGGCTTTAGTATATTTAATTAATGATGAAATGAGCTTGTACTGGTTTTTCTGACGAAATCCTGCTATGTTTCTGATTGAAATATAATGAATGATGAGAAATCTTTTATATTGTAAAAATGAAAAATTTGGTCGTAATCAACTCTCAATTTTTGAAATCTAAGTTCTCCTAAGACCTTCATTATCTATAGAAGATAATCTTCTTGAGCTCAGCATTTGAGTCCCAGTCCTGACACCAACACAGTCCTGACACCAACACAGTCCTGACACCAACACAGTCCTGACACCAACACAGTCCCGACACCAACACAGTCCCGACACCAACACAGTCCTGACACCAACACAGTCCTGACACCAACACAGTCCCGACACCAACACAGTCCTGACACCAACGCAGTTCCGACACAACAGTCTCGACGTCTGCTCTACAGTTCCCACTGAGCACCATATGAATTTTCTCGTATAAAAATAGTCGCAACTGGTCCTGGGATGGGCATTTGAGACGGGTATGATGTGCTCATGTTTATTAATGAATCATGAGAACATGAAACTCAATATCCCGTTTGTTTAGGAACACAATTGTTATTCGTTTAAAATGATCACACGTTTTCTTAAATAGTTGAAACACTGATACGTTTATTTCCACGTCTTAATTGTGCAGTGTAAAACACCACATCCTATTTCTTGTTGTTCAAGTGTTACGTGTAGTTGGCTTCGATCAATACCATCGTCTTCAATTTGAGGCCTGGTCTCACTCACTACTTCTGACACCTGAGCATAGGTCTCCTGCCTGCCACTTTGGAGGCGTGTTAGACGGTCACGAGGTTCCTTTTTTTTGTTATGTGGGTGTGAGCAGGTGTGTGTCGTGTCGTGAGCAGGTGTGTGTCGTGCTGTGAGCAGGTGTGTGTCGTGCCGTGAGCAGGTGTGTGTCGTGCCGTGAGCAGGTGTGTGTTGTGCCGTGAGCAGGTGTGTGTCGAGCC
>VCRD01001218.1:0-20907 GCA_006783055.1 Trinorchestia longiramus
TGTGTGTGAGCTGTGTACGTACTGTGTGTGAGCTGTGTACGTACTGTGTGTCAGCTGTGTACGTACTGTGTGTGAGCTGTGTACGCACTGTGTGTGAGCTGTGTAGGTGCTGCATACGAGCTGTGTACGTACTGCATACGAGCTGTGTACGTACTGCATACGAGCTGTGTACGGACTGCATACGAGCTGTGTACGTACTGCATACGAGCTGTGTACGTACTGTATACGAGCTGTGTACGTACTGCATACAAGCTGTGTACGTACTGTATACGAGTTGTGTACGTACTCTATACGAGCTGTGTACGTACTGTACATATACGAGCTGTGTACGTACTGTATACGAGCTGTGTACGTACTGCATACGAGCTGTGTACCTACAGTATACGAGCTGTGTACGTACTGTATACGAGCTGTGTACGTACTGTATACATGCTGCACACATCGCTGACTGTATTGAACAAGCAAGAGCCCTAAAACGACGCATGAGGAACTCATGTGCTGTAACTGAACGGATTCGCTAAAAATGTCTTAAAATATTTTGTTTACGACGTGAGTGATACTACAGAACAGTCTAGGAAATAACATATTACAATCTTAACGATCAAAGGTTTGCCTACTTCAAATAAGGAATGGAATAACAATTACATAGTTCCTTTCCCCAATATCAAGAGCAACATTTTGCGGATGTTGTGCTTGTTTTGGATGCGAGAGATCACAAATATTACGGTTTTACGAAAATGCTTATCTAGAGCATGTTTTGTAGAGAATGAATTCAAGCATCTAATCGAATTTAGTGTGCGTTTGTTTAAAAAGAGGAGAAAAATGCCAGCTGAATACTCAAAATTGCAATATTTTGTTTTTCTTAAGTTGTGTTATTTTGTATGTATTGAGATGTATTTTAAAACTAAATTAATAATGTGTATAAAATATGACGTAAAATAAATTTTAAAACTGTACAAGAGTAATGCGCATGTTAGCAAATTTCAATTAAATTCAAACACGGAATTTAAAAGGTTCCAAAGAAAATATTCAAATTTATTAAAGTTTATTTTGGCATTGGAACATTGAAATCAGTGGCTGACTCACACTGAAGTCAGTGACTGACTCACACTGAAGTCAGTGGATGACTCACACTGAAGTCAGTGGCTGGCTCACACTGAAGTCAGTGGCTGACTCACACTGAAGTCAGTGTCTGGCTCGCAGTGAAGTCAGTGGCTGATTCCCACTGAAGTCAGTGGATGACTTACACTGAAGTCAGTGGTTGACTCACACTGAAGTCAGTGGATGACTCACACTGAAGTCAGTGGTTGACTCACACTGAAGTCAGTGGCTGACTCACACTGAAGTCAGTGGTTGACTCACACTGAAGTCAGTGGATGACTCACACTGAAGTCAGTGGCTGACTCACACTGAAGTCAGTGGCTGACTCACACTGAAGTCAGTGGCTGGCTCACACTGAAGTCAGTGGCTGGCTCACACTGAAGTCAGTGGCTGGCTTTGCGGAGCGCAGCAAGTTTCTCACTGTAACTCTGATCTACTACAGCAAGTTATACTGTGGTCCTGGTGCATCTTGGTGATCTAGGCACATTTTAGGCCAGCCATTAGCATAGCTATACACTTGACATTAAGCTACGTTTAGAAAATATGTTAGGTGACGTATAGGCTAGATTTTAGTCTAGATTTATACCGGATAATGTCAGTTATTATATTAGGGTACGACTAAACATTAGATAAGAAGTATTAAGTAAGATATAGGCTGATATTTGGTGAAGCTGAAGCAGATATTATGAGAGGCTTAGTCCATCTATCAAGCCAGCGTTTAGCCGTGAGAGAAATTTGCACCTCGAAAT
The DNA here is from genome assembly GCA_006783055.1 of Trinorchestia longiramus. Taxonomy (NCBI): domain Eukaryota; kingdom Metazoa; phylum Arthropoda; class Malacostraca; order Amphipoda; family Talitridae; genus Trinorchestia; species Trinorchestia longiramus. The sequence continues at coordinate 1,851 of VCRD01001218.1, forward strand.
TCATAGAGAAAACACTCAACGCCTTTCTGTGTATGTGTTGTTTACCTGTTTTTACCAGTTTACACGAGTGAGGTGGCATAGTGCACTTCAGACTTGAAGGAGCTTGCATAGAATAGATTTCAATTGACTCTCCGTCATATATAGACAAGTTTAAGTCGAGTTTTCAGTATACCTTACTTGACTGAGAAGTGTGTAGGGACGCTCCAATGAGCGTGACTAGGCCAGTCTGGTTGGTATCCGGCCCAGAAGAACTTTCTACTCGTTTTATTGATTCTTATAGTTGTTTCATCATTGTCTGTTCAATTCTGAGTTTACGTTCGCAGCTTTTATTTCGATGTCGTTCGAATACTTTTTACATTCTGTTGAGGTTTTTTATGAGAAAAAGCTGATCTTGTTAAATGTTGACAGATTATGTGCACTACATTTTTTACATACTCGGACAAAAATCTCAATATTGTGAGCTTGAAATTCATTTTAATTTTCTAACTAGTGGGTGTAATTGGTGATTAACAAGTTGACCATTTTAAACCTGTTTACACATGGAGATCATGACCACGAACACGATCAAATTTTAATCTCACACGCTTGATTAACTTCATACTTTAGTTATTAACAAATATTAGAAATAAAAATGGCCGGTATAGAGAGAATAAATAGGCTGTAATTTTCTTGAGATTTTCTCATTTGGGGAGGCTTGGATGCACTTTGCACGGTTACCTTTTGATCGTTGTTTGGTTCGTTGCTGTCTGCTTTCTGTCGCTCGCTCAGAATTATGTACGACCTTACGAAGCAAAAGATTTAGTTTAATGAACACACTACATCAAGCAGAAAAAGGCTTTTCAATTTTTCCGTGTTTGCTTCTCACTCGAAGTACCTGGAGCGACTAATCCTTTGAGGATTTGCTCAGCACGAAGTAAACTGAGACCTGATAGTCTTTTGTAAGCTGCAAGCTCTACATAATGTCACCAGTTCTGCAGGTGGATCGTATGAAGCTTCAAAATAAATTAGTTAAGAGAGCGTCTGCTGGATCATCGTTACTGATGACTTTGATATATTGCAAATATAAGATGAGCGATTGAAAACTGACTTAAAATTTACTTCATTCGTATGTTAGTGACAGTTGTCATGAGTATCTCATCACATTTTCTGTACTGCCTAAACGTAGGCAACCATTGCTGTGAGGATTTTAATACTTAAGAACAGTATTTAATCTTCTCAATATTTAAGAACAACACTTAGACTCCTCAATACTTTAGAACTGTACCTAACTTTCTCAATATTTAAGAATAACACTTGGACACAAGAGAATTTCAAGAAAACAAATTGTAAATGGCAGTGCATTTAGATAATTATACAGCCAAAACAATCTAATAATTTGTAAGACACCATAGACTTCATTGGTTAAAATTAAATTAGAAATTTAATTTTTTGGGAATTGATAAGGAAGACAATTTTAAGTGCACCAGAGCACCGTAAGTTACCAGGGCTGTAACTGCAGTCGGAAAGCCTAGTTTGGAAACACAAAATATTCAATTGCTTCTCTCCTGCTTACTACCTAACACATTGTCTCCGTGTCTTCCTGGGATTGTGAACTGCAGCCTCCAGCCCTGCAGTCTGTGACACATTAATTGCAGTGCTACTCTAAACTTGCCATGCGCCTCCTCATGCGGCCTCATGCGCCTCCTCATGCGGCCTCATGCGCCTCCTCATGCGCCTCATCATGCGCCTCTTACACTACTTGTTACATTACCTCATGCGCTTCCAGTAAATTTGTCTCCCTGTGTTTATTATGAAAAAAGTTGTCCCTACAGTCAATCATCTTGCAAACTGATAATTTATATTAAAAATTTGCTTCGAATCTGAAAGTAGGGTTAGTTACGATTAATTTTAAAACTATTTCACACTTTTGTGCAATGCAAATTAGGTATATTTAATACCTTGCAACAAAATTGTCCTTCAATATGCACAGATAACGAATAATCTTTCACATTGGGAATTTGGTGGCCATGATATCTTGGATTAACGAAGCATTATTTTGCAAATTAGGATCCTTTTTGGCTTCTACCTACTGTTACTCCTTTTTTTATACTATTTTAGAACTACCGGCCATTTTCACTTATCTCTTTACGTCTAACTCTCATTTTTTACATTTGTGTTGCCATAGTTTCGTTCCACTCTTCATTTCTAAGTTAAAAACTTTGTCATTTTATCCTCTGAGTGGTCGATTGGGCTACCTGACATCGCTCATCAGCCCGAATTATTCTGACGGTTCTTTCATCCTTGTTTCTATTTGGCGTTCCCTCCCTGAACCCTACACCCCCATTCTACCCTCTTAATCATCATCCTCTGGAGTTCTTCAAAGTTCTGCCCAGGATGTCAGAACCAAGCCTCGACCCAATAGGACAACCAGCACAGCATCGCTTGGGTGACTCTATCGTTGTGCTAATCCAAAGACAGCCTTTATAAATATGAGAGAGGCCTTCCTGACAAATGAAGCCAGGATCAAAGAATATCATTTTGTAGCCGGGCGCCGAATTTTGCACTATGCTTGAAAAATGACTTTGTTCTGAAGGCGATTAATTACATCGTATGATCCTGCGGTGTAGCGCTTCAAAAAAATAATTGCTATCCAAGCGATGATGAACGATGGTTAGAGGAGTTAAATCTGACTCAGGGCGGAGAGGGAGGCTCGAAATGAAACGATCCATAATAGCTACCCTGAAATCTAAGCTTAAACTTAGATTAATATCAAACGACAGTGGGATTGAATGTTAAATGAATGATAATTGTTTCTTCTTTAGAATAACTTCATTTATAATAATTGTTTCTTCAGATTTGAAGACAAAGAAACGCAGGAAAAGTATGCAGCATCGCTTTAGTCGAGACGCAATTGTACCGTAAGTTAATTAATGTCTTCCTAATTGACTTAGTTCCTCTGCAAAAATAACAATAGAATTAAAACTGGACAAGCAAAAGATCAACCATGTTGGGTCTTGTCTATGTTCTATTAAGCCAATAAATGTCACTCATAGTGCGGGTTGTATTTTTATAGCAAACAATTGTTCCTTTAACGAGAATTTGAAAATGTTACAGAGATTAGAAAAAAAGTACATTTTTAAAAAGTTGTTACCACTTTTCAGCTTAGCTGCGAAAATTGTGATTATCTCAATAAGGAACGGAGAATGATCTGTTCTTAAAAAAATGAAACTCAATTGCTACTGATTTTTTGGTTAACTCTTTCCTTCTTTCAATTCATGAGACATCCATTAGCCTCACACAATGGGAATTACCTTGAAAGAATTATAGTTAATAACTTCAGTTTTACTAGCGTGTTCTACACCGAGGTTATAGGGTAAGGTAGATAAAAAGTAATTCGGCTATTTTCATAAAGGAATTATTTGACCTATTTCAAGTGCCTTGGTGACCGACTGTCGTAAGAGACGCCTACAAAAGTGTAAGAGAGCATTGCCATCCACAAGCTATTCTACAAAATAACATTATGAACGAATTGACACAGAAAGGTTTTACAAATTAATGGTCATGTTCGATAAGCGAGAGAATTCAGTGGCTTTTCTCGCCATAAGTTAATTACCCGACTGTAACTTGTTTAATTTACTGGAAAAGCCAGGGCATTTTACCATTGTTTCAATTACTGCAGGCATTATGGGGAAAATTGCTTTCATCAGGTAAACTAGTATTCCTGAAGGTGGATTTTTCCTCAGACTTGACTTGTGCTCGCTCCCGAGGTCGGTGTCATTGTGGCTGTAGCTTCTGAGTCGTCAGGCACAAGCGATATAAAAGTTTTCAGGATCACTTCTTCCCTCATTAAGACGTGCGTAATTTCCTACAAGGAATTTGCAACAAAATGACGAGAAACATGAAAATGGAGGTAACTTTATTTGTATCATTATATTGTATGGTAATATTATTATTGATTGGGAAACTGAACAAGCGACAGATTTACGTTGTTGAAGGTCAGAGGGACGAAGCGTTTCTTGCCCGTGTTGTCTGAGTAAACACCTTCCGGAGCCTGGACAAAATCTCTCATATTGGTGGCTCTCGGTAAATAAATCTACGGAGCCACTCCTCCAGTCTTCCCATTCGCCAATTGTTGCTAAGAAAATACAAAATAAAGAAAAAACGTCCATCCGACGAATTGCTTTGCTCAAAGTCAGGCCAAGTTATTGCACAGATTTATTTTATCTTCGGCAATAAATCAAGGTCTGTTAATTAGTAAGAGCTCCGAATTCACGAGGGCCGTGCACACATTTATAGTTCTTGTCTCAATGATGGATGAGAATCTTAATTCAACAAAGGACATGCTTTTTTTAGGGACGTGAATGAATATTAAGAAAAAAATTAATGAACACATAAGGCCCGGTCATGGTTATAGCCGTCTCACTTGGCAAGTTTTACATTCATGAAATTTTAATTTGACGCTTTAAATTGAAGATACCAATTAAACAGGAGGGATCATTTTAGAAACACTGACTTTCAGGACTTTTTTATAGAAAATTTTAGTGTAAAAGACCTTTCAATTCATTCGATTTACCAGCCCCATCAGTTTTGTAATGAAGGTTTTTATCAGAAACCTCATTTTCTGCCTTTGCGATGATTGCTGTTGTGTCAGAGACAATTAACTTCTTCTTACGTGACCACGCGCAAACAATTACATCCATATTTATGTATTGTATACAAGTACAATAAAGTAATTCTCAAGGCATTGCTCTTGCAGCTTTCTTATGACTTACGGTCATGAGCCGCAGCAGAGAAAGACAGTGCAAGAGCAGCTAAGTTACTCGGGAAATGTTGCATTTTTGTTATTTTTTGGACTATTTTGACTTCATAATCGACCAAATAAATTAGAATGAAAAGAAAATATTCAGATCCTAGCATTATTTAGTTAAGATCAGTTCAGAATCGACTGCCATGGTCAATTCCATTGAAAAAATGAGTAGCTTCTAGCAATGGGAAGTGTGGAATTTCTTTGATCGCACGTGTCTCAAATTCACTCTTTCTTAGTGTAGATAAAAATATTAAAAATTTCATAAGTAGATCGTGACAGATAACTTTCCAAGTTGCGCCGACTTAGATTTTCTTCATAAATGAGATGAAGCTGATAGTTAGTGTTCGTTGGAGAGGTATGCAAAAATAAGAAGATAAAACCATGAAATAATAAGAGTAACAAGCAATTTGTAAATTTATTATAAAGAAATTACAGATGTTAAAACTATTGTACAATTCAATCAACATCTGAACAAACACTAAAATTCAGTGTGCATTTGCATTCGAAGTATATGTGCCACTTGTGACGAAATGTGAGGGTGCCCAAATCATAGCTTTACTGTGGGGTTGGGAACGTGACTTTGCAGCGGAGCAATTGGATGATCCGACAGCTCACAGAGTGTGGACTGCGTTAATTGCTTATTTTTCCCCTCTTCGTCAAGTATACCTGTCGTAATTGGCTATCTAATTACAACGTTCAGTTTGAGTCCCGAATACTCAACGCAATGTTTTGAAATTCGCTTAGAAATAGTTTTCAATAGATGCTTGATGAACTAATTCAGCGTTAATATGTGAGCCTTCAAAAGAAGTTAATGTTATTTGACTGCATGAAGCGAAGACCTGCTTTCGTATCATTAATATCTATTTATTTTACTTGAATTTGATAAACTATATAAAGAAGACTCAGTACAGAATTACATGGAGTGTGTGTACTCAAATAAAAAGTACTTCAGTTGTTTAGCTAGTACAGGTAACGTTTTTAGGACAACACTAGACTACACAGCAAACTCGTTTTGTTGTCTCACTACATGAACAAGGGACGAACACAGGTCGCTTAAAAAATTTATTCTGGACAGAGCACTGCTTAGAAAATTAACTACGGCCCATTAACACAGAACATACTGTAACACAGTACCTACTGTAACAGAGTAATACTGTAACATAATACATACTGTACTGGGTTGTAACTTGGACGTAAGTAATCCAATTCATCCATTTCAAAAGTATGAATTTAGTAAGCTGATACCAATGTGTTCACTTCCATATTAACATAGGTAGGTATTCGCAGGACATGTTTTCCTTCTGTATAAGCAGCAATTTATTTCTGTCAGGAGAAACCTTTGATTAATTTGAACGCACACTCTGCTCTGATGTATTCACAGATTTGATAAATACGACCGCATATGCGAGTGGATACAAGATTTTCTCAAGCACGTGTGAAGAATGAATGCTACGAGGCCAGAAAATAAACGATGAAGAACTAGATCATCCATTACTGACTTCCCCATATTTCAAGTTTGATGAATTCTTCCATCACACTAAGAAGGAAGTGGGCGGTCAAGTGGCACTACAGCAGCAGGTGAACTACAGTACCAGGAGGTCGTTTGATAGATCGCACACACACTGCAGCTGGGAGAAAACTGTACTGAATCAAATACTACAGTTAAACATGGTTAATAATTAATTATTCTTTGCAGGTTTTTCCCTATCTTAAATCATCGTTATGTACGACACCTGGACTTCTGTGTTAACAGAAAACATCAATTTGTCAATCCATAACTCATGTCAAAAAAGTCCGGGCCATTGAAAGTAACAGCACTTCGTCTTCTTTCAACGATGGTAGGCGGAAAAGATATCACCCGAAGCTGACATCGAAAACTGAAACATTTACCTTCCCATTTTAACTTCTGAGGAGTGTGATTCCTTACTATTATTAAGCTGCATGATGGAAAAAACAAACATGAACAAAAGGCTGCATACTTTGCTTCAAGAAAATAACCAACCACAAGGATTAGCTTTCTGTGAGAGAGGAGTTTAACACAAGAAGAACTAGTTGTTGTTGGTGTGTTTGTGTGACGTGTCCAACTTTTTATATTAATGCAGGTCGCCATAGCGCAACGGATCCGTCCCCTCCATTCCTCCATTTCATCAAGTAGGTAGTAGGAGTAGAAGTGGTAGGAGTAGAAGTGGTAGGAGTAGAAGTGGTAGGAGTAGAAGTGGTAGGAGTAGAAGTGGTAGGAGTAGAAGGGGTAGGAGCTGGCCTAAAATTCACATGGTCTAACTTTGTCGTAATGTTGCTAGAAAACCTTCCTTTTATTTTTAAATATTATTTTGTTCGTTTCTAATTGTTATAAAAGCATTTTAACCAAAATACGAGTAGGAACAATCTGAATTGCTGTGCTGCATAATTCTTTTAAATTTTAAGGTGAAAAGATCTCTTTTAATAATCTTCCAACGTCTCATAACAATTTTCCAACGCCTGTTATATTTTAACAAAACTTAACTGCTACTCTCTTTTGTGGCTTGAGTCTGTAACTGCAATAATGCTTTCATTTTATTGAAGCGTTTTTATGTTACAGTAAGAAATTCTTGTTTATCAACCACCTTATCTAGATCTTGGTAAATAATTAATCAGAAATTGAAGATGTTCTTCACTACACTTGCATTTGCTCCTGATCTCTCCTGGAGTCAAGAACGTGTTCAGAAAGAACTCTCATATTTGATCAACTCTTCAATAAATATTAGAAAATAAACACACAAATTGCTTAGTCTAAACTTGAGAAAATTAATCCTAGCTTCTACTTAGTGCTGGGACCTAGAGGAATGTGATTTGATTCTTTTGTTATAACTCCATTTCTTTTAATATCTTTTGTCCAGATGCATCATAAATTTTTGAATAGGCTGCTCTTAAAAAAAATCAATAATCTGGTTGCCTAAGTTTTCTATACAGATCTGCTCACAGAGTACGAGTGGATGTAAGCTTAGATTTATTTAATTTTGTTGTTCCGGGACACCACAACTCGCAGATTCTCATATTTAGGAATGCCGTGATATTTCCTTCATAATTTTGTTTGGTAGCTTCCATCAGGATTATGCAACCAAATGCAATAAATATCACACGCAGTTTTCAATGAATATTGCTGCGAACAAATGCATACAGAAAAGGGATTATCTTCACTACGCTTCTTAATCGAAAATAGAATAGAATTGAATAAGGCAATAGGAACGAGCCGTTTGGCCCATTCTTGGTTCAATACCGAAGTCCCATGCCGTAGAACCGAAGTCCCATAAATAATAGCATAGGAATCATTATAACTGAATGTAAGCAGAGTTTTAATTGTTGTGCAACTGAAAGTATCAATCTGGAATGAGTATTGAATCCTTGAAAACTTCTAAATTACAAAAGTAAATGGAATTCTTTAGAAGTCGTAATCTTCAATGACATCTAACATGCACGTTTAGTAGTCCTGTTCTAAAACAGAATTGATTTAACATTTCCGTTTAGTGCACACTTACAGAAAGTATTTCATACAAGAATTCATACTCTGCCTTTGCTGTAGAGTAGCCATTTTTCTAAAAGAAGAGTTAGTGTATGTTTAACGAAAGACTGTTTTTTACACGTTTTATGTTAGAACTCTGGGCAGACACTATAGATGCCCGCTGTTTTGAAGTGATCTTTAATATTATAGAATACATTCTCGTTCGTGTCAGATGACTGCTGCTTCTGTGAAGCAGCACACTTGTGCAATTAATGAATTCCAAGTTGAGTGGAGGAGCACGACATCATCTGTCACGGTGCTGTGAGGGTTATTCTTGTCTCAAAGGAGCTGTTGAAAATCATAAAACCATTCATCAAGTATCGGTAGGTCCTCTTCCTTCAGGGTCTGTTCACTGTATGATCTAGTATAATTTTCTGGACCGATATCATTTTACTAGGGAAGAGACACGTTAGATTTCATTCTTTTATGGCTGAAATATCTTGAAAATCATTTGTTAGTTTTATCACCGACCAATTTGACTTCAAGCAGCTGAGTTGTTATGAATACAAGTTACTTAGCACAACCATTTACCACTTAGCACAACGATTCACCACTTAACACAACGATTCACTACTTAGCGCAACCATTCACCACTTAACGCAACCATTCACCACTTAACGCAACCATTTACTACTTAGCATAACCATTCACCACTTAGCACAACCATTCACCACTTAACGCAACCATTACTACTTAGCATAACCATTCACCACTTAGCACAACCATTCACCACTTAACGCAACCACTCACTCCTAAGAACATATGAAACATTTGTTGTATCTAATATTTGAAAATTAAACACATTTAACTTAGGGTTTATAAAAGTTTGTAATAACCTGTAGAACTTGTACTGCCACTCTGTTCATCATGCTAAAAAGAATTAACAGGAATACCTCTGCATAAGGCATTACGTTCTCGGAATGAATCATTAGTTATGAAACAGAGTCATCTTGCCTTCGAGGAGGGCTAAGGAGGATGAAGCCTTGATCATCAGAAACTATCGACTTGTGATTGTCTGTCGTAGCTTCAAAAATTAGCCCACCATTACAAGGCTTTCTAATGAACACTTCTTCCCGTGTGTTCTGCTGATAAATATAACTAAATTCGAAAGCCCAGTGTAAGCTTCGCCCATGCACTATTCGTGCAAAATGTGTTAGTGCTGTAGTGTAGTGCAGTGGCGCAGTGTAGTACTGTACAAGTATAACTACACCGTAACGTGTGCAGTGTAACACTGTGCTTACATCGTTACGCTGTACTGTGTGCTGTGCATATAGTAGTGTACATCGTAGTTTAACTGGTTTGCGGTGTCGGTGCAGCTGGTTGGTGACATTTAAACCATTCCTCTTTGTATTAACAATCCTACATTAACCATTTGTTCCAATCATACAGCAATCATTTTTTACAACCGTACGTTATCCATTTAATGTACGGTTTTCGCAACCGTACATTATCCATTTATTACAATCCTACATTAACTATTTATTATAATCCTACGTTGATTATTTATTACAATCCTACATTAAATATTTGTTACAATTCTACATTAACCATTCGTTCCATTCCTACATCAAACATTTTTTACAACCCTACATTGGCCATATGTTACAATCCTACATTATCTATTTGTTACAATCCTACAATAACAATTTATTACACTCCTACATTAACCATTTGTTTATATATCAGACTTTGCATATAAATGTTTGTTTTCTAGGGGCTAGTTATTTTTAGGTTAGTGTTTCTACTTCGGTATTCATTTGTTATTCTCTCCATCGCACATTTTCAAAGAGAAAATATGAGCTTCGTTCCGTTGTTTCATAATTTTATCCTCTGAAATTTTAGTTAAATGTCATACGAAGCCGCAACAAAATAATTCTATGTGGAAAAGTGCTTTAGATGCTAAGTTTGAGGGAAAGGATTGCTTTATTTAATTAATTCTTGTTTATTTGAAGAGTAAAGGGTTCTAACTAGCTATCTGTGAAGAGCTAAGTATAGATGGAGTAACATTATCGCTAGGGCACATCTTAGTCCTACGCAGCTCCTCATCCAGGCACTCCACTTGACAATGCTAAGTGCCAGCGCACGCCGGGGTTGAAATACTGCACAGTTTTCTCAATTTGACCTTGACCGTGAGACGTATATAATAATTAGTCCCAAGTTGTGTTCAATGACAGAAGTGCTCCCCTATTATCATAATTAATCCTACAAGTTCTATTTTGCAGTGTTTTCTACGCAAAGTTTGGATATGCCAGTATCTCCCCAATCTTTACAATAGAAAAAGGCTCAGATTTGGTGTAATAAAAACTTGTTCCTCACAAAACCTCCCAGGACTGATGTCAGGAGCTCAGTGCATTGCTGAGGGTCGTTGAGTGAGGTAGCATGCGTCTTGACGCTCAACTCGTCACTGTAGCTGTTCTGAGAAACCTTGAATACCGCATACCATAGAACTCTTACTACGAACTAATTTTGAAAATACATATGAAAAGATTGTTTGGTTTTTATTTTACTTTGTTTGCGTATCAATATTAAGCAAAACTGAATGGTTTGTTTATGAGTTTCAGTGAACATTTTTTTCGGCTTATTTTTGTTGAGCGTGAACCAGCGAGTGCAACTCTCCGCAAAAGAGCTGATGCTCGGCCTCATTTTTTCTCCACACTTAGTAATTGAAAGTTATTTATCTTTGTTTCGTTTCTTTGCCAAATTTTAACTGTCATCTATCATTTTTCTCGTTGTTGCTTAAAAACAATCAGATTCTCATACCTTCTGTTCTTGCGATACATTCAGTGATAGGTTCGAATTTGATTTTTTTTATTAAATTTCTGTACACTCCATATCGTCATCTACCTTTACTCTGAAGCTGCGTTTAGTTTCAGATGCTGTTTAAAATTGTGATAGTTTTGTTTCTGGTGGTTGAGTGATGGTAGACACTGCGTGGTAGATGTTGTGGTTGACCTTCAGCCTAACAAGGCTTTTCCTTCTGCAGGTGAGTGGAATACAGGCCGCTTTCTTGGCGCACGAATTCATGCCTCACTGCTCAGTTTAGCCGCCCTCGATACTTCCTTCTTAGCTTTCCACTAAATAATTTATTGTCGGCACTAAATCATTTATTGTTAAGTTTGTACTGAATAATTTTTTGTTAAGTGTGCACTAAATAATTTATTGTTAAGTTTGCACTAAATAATTTATTGTTAAGTTTGCACTAAAAAATTTATTGTTAAGGGTGCACTAAATAATTTATTGTTAAGTTTGCACTAAATAATTTATTGTTAAGTTTGCACTGAATAATTTATTGTTAAGTTTGCACTAAATAATTTATTGTTAAGTTTGCACTGAATAATTTATTGTTAAGTTTGCACTAAATAATTTATTGTTAAGTTTGCACTAAATAATTTATTGTTAGGTGTGTACTTAATACTAAAGTTGGATTTGCTTAATCCTCGTGAAATGCTTCTTATAGTTGCTACAGGGAGCAACTGCGTGAGAGAGTACGTAAGCAAATAGTTATTTTTTGTCTAATCGTCTAGAGGTTTGGTCATAATTAAAATAAAATATATATTTTTCGATGTTAGTGGGGTTGTAGCGACTTACTGCATCATTCTGCCACACGCATAGATCTTGCAACAATGTTGAATTTTTTCCTAGTATATTGTACGTCTGGTTTACAGTGTAGACTAAGCAAAGTAAATACTACAAATTCTACTTACTTGTTTGAATTCTATGATGATTTTATTGGTATATTTTTTGTTATTTTCCAATGATACCTCTGCGGTAACACATGCTGTCTCCAGCAGTATGAGGTGGTGTTGTTATGCTGCCTATAACGAGATCCTAATTCTCTGGCAGGATCCTAGGACTGCACGTACAGGATCTTGATTGTGCACGATTGTGTTCCTTCAATTCGACGTTTCTGATCGAATTGGTCGTGTCAGCGGACAGAGTTTTGCTACTCGAAACACGATCATCTTGTGCTTCCGTACCTTCGTAGGCGACTATTTGGTGAGTACCTGTGTGCGCTTGTACTTCATATTGGTGAAAAGTCGTGTGTGCACCTCCATCTGCAGCCCACCCTCCGGAGGTCGAGGTCCCAGTGAGCACAGGGGGGCAGGTGGTACAGAGTGCAGGGCTGGGTCGAGGTGCCTGAGGGGCGCGGCAAGTTCAATTCTTTGGTGCAGCAGTCCGTACAACTGAGAAATCGTTTAAAATGTTTATGTGCTACGTGTTCATCAGATCATCTTATAATAAATTTTCGAGATGGTAGAGATCCCTAAGGCTTTCAATGCAGAACGTTGGTATTTGAGGATTTTCGGTTGTTGTTACCTTATTTTTTTACCTGGAAGGTTCTTTCATTTACTTCTATGTAGAGAATACATCGCATCATTTATGAATGCGACACTTTGGAAAGATAGTGTATAAATTATTCCACAAACAATAATCGGAATCAATATTTGTGTTATGATGCCACTCCATAGTTCAAAAGTCTGTTGTACGGCCAGCGGCAGACTTCCATCTATGATTCCAGCTTCTAGTTCCGAATTAGAGCTGAAAAACACCTGTAACATTTCATTTATGATTTAAAAACACAGCACTTACATTAAATACGCATAATCCATCAGAATTTTGGATGCTACCTTGTGCATCACGACTGATACTCATAGCATCCATCGCATAAGCACGTGTCATTCATGCATGCAGCTTTGCTATGACGAGGCCGTCGAGTTGCGCTGGCCGACTTTCTACCCAGCGCCGCCGCGGCCTTCTTTCAATACTGAAGTGGAGTTAAGAAACGGACTCCCCAGCCCTCACCTGTTGGAAATATTTGCTCTGCGTTCAATAACTACACGTTTGAATACATTCTGTGAATTTTCGTTTGAGGATTTGCCTTCTACTTGCTATGCGTCATTTTTACTTATTGAAACATCACCTTCAACAAATTCTTGAATTGTATTAGATTTTATTCATACAAATTTCAGTGTTTGTTTTTGTATATGAAGTTTTTTTCTTAAAATCAGTCGTCCTGTTGCAAATTTTCTAATCTTTCGGAGATTCAAAAAGTGATTCTAGACTTCACAGATTTTACCTCTGCTAGAAAGGCTTTCAGATCAGCGGTAGGAAACAAAACGTGTTTTGAAGTAAGTTTCCACCACTTACCAGGAACTGGTTCTCAGTAGTCTTTATCAATTACGAGAAGCTGACCGTTGGTAGTTTCTCTAATTACACAGAACAGAAGCTTGAAGTAATCTTGACAAATTACTACGATAGCACTCAAGACAAAAGGGCAGGAGCCTCTATGCTCAGATTGCGCATTGCCATTTGACAGAAATGAAGCCATTGATGAGCATGCTAGCTTGAAGCCAAGAGCTGCCATTTCTTTTTTCTCAGGCTTTCACCGTGAGTTTCAAGACCGCTTATGCGGTGGTCAGTAATGCCTGAGTACGGCCAGCCTAAGCAGCTTCTGGTGGTCTGTGTACTATGGCTTAACAATGACGGCGCAGGTCAGTGAGGGGTGTCTGAGTGCTTCCTCACAACACATCTTATACACGCGTTCTTCTTGTCTCTGGGAAACTAAGTGGAAGTGCTTCGACAATTCAGCCAGTTGTTTTTATTGCGGTGACGGTAGAAGGATTTGAGAGATAAAAGAAATATGGTCACAACTGCGTGTGACTTGGGTTTGAGTAACTTTAATGCATGCGCGCTGTATTCACTAATACAAATGTCTATGAGTAATGAAGCAGCTTATCTCTCTGCATGCGGAAGCCACCAAGATTTTTCTTTTCCACTAAAATCCTAACGTTTTTCTATACTCATTTTATACTCAAATGCGGTAAAAAAAGCGGTATGATCGTCATACTATGTAGCTTTTGCCTCTTCAATTTGTGTCCAACTCGTTATTACAAATGAAATTGTGATCTTGATGTCAGCGATGAAAGCAGACTGAGACTTTCGACGATCCTTTGGACGACTTCATCGTCGGCGCTGCTCGAGTCCGCCGTGCTCCCACAGCGACGGCTTCATCTCATGTCGTCTTATCTTGGCAGTTCCTATTTAATTATTTTACCTTCCAGTCCATTTTTAAGTGTATGTGAAGGGGTTTCTTATAAATTTTTATAAACGTACCCTAATTTGTTTGAGTGAGCTGCTTGTGTGTCACGCTTAGAAATTCTGTAATTGTTTTTTGAGCTTCACAAGTGCTGTTTCTCAAATTTTTCAAGATTCCGTCAATTTAGTTCTAAAACATTAAACTCGGAAACAGATTACTACGAAAAAAACATTTTTTTATCGAACGTTTGCTATTCTTGTTTTTGTCCTTAGGGTAAATTTGATGAACTAATTTTGATCATTGACTTTCATAGTCTAGTTATATACTGTTGAATTGCACGAGATTTTTTACATGCTGAGAAGTGCAGCATATGTACGACCAGTTTGCCGTGTACTTTAATTTGTCAAAAGGTAATAGAAGAATTCTATTCTTCTAACAGATATTAGATTCTATTACTCCTAACCCCTAATTAGTATTTCAACCTTAGCTACGTTTTTCACGTGCAACTCGAGTCATTTACATTGAAGAGAATGTCAGTGATGAAGTTCTACAGTGTCCTAGTCTCCAAATGTTGCTCTTGCTTCGTCATTGCGAAGTTTTGAGAGCAAGGCAAACAGAGCGGCCGAGGCTCTACAAAATGCAATCTCGTTCTTGTCTTTGATAATCGGAATGCTTCCTATTATTTTCAAGCTTGCCCGACCATTTGAATAAAAGTTAGTTTTAAAAGGATACCTCAGTAAAGGTATATGCCATCAGAGACGTATCGTAGGCGGGATGTGCGATAACCTTTAAGTTTTAACAAATATATAAACTCGGTGATACACCTACCACATCGCTTAATATTTCGAAGAAAATTAATTCATCCTCTTGATATTTTTGAATGGAGGCCACCATTTATTGTTAAAAATTGAGTGTTTGTGGTGGTAATTTTTTCGCCAAAGTAATGAGCATTTAATTACTGACACATGGTAATTACTGATACATCTTATTACTGACACATGG
This sequence comes from Trinorchestia longiramus, assembly GCA_006783055.1. Lineage (NCBI taxonomy): Eukaryota > Metazoa > Arthropoda > Malacostraca > Amphipoda > Talitridae > Trinorchestia > Trinorchestia longiramus. Next base: position 17,214 of record VCRD01001218.1, read on the forward strand.
TAATTATTGACACATTTTATTACTGACACCTCTAATTACTGGTGCTTCTGAAGCAACGAGAATGATAACCTAAACTGAAAATTCTTAAAACGTGATGCTTCTCTGCCCTCTTTGAATCCATTTCTTCTGAGAGCAGAGTGTTTTTGGGAACTACATGTACGGTCAATTGTGCAGTTGTTGAAGGTAATACTATGTAAGCGTATGGTCACGTTCATAGTTCTTAAATTTTCTTTTTCTTGAACGAAATATGCAACGAAACAGGCATGCATTTCCCATTTAATGTCAAATTATACATTTTTTCAATTTAATTTTTAACTACACGACAACTAGGCACGCAACACGAGCTTTATGCCGCTACGTGCGTGAATTATAAGGAAAAAATATGAAGTGCGCACACGTTTGCTCGTAGCTTACACCCTGTGTCAAACTCATTATTTATTCGCCGGGAGCCTACGTAGCGGAAATTAAATGGGAACTAACAAAATTTTTGATAACATTTAAGGTTTTCCATTCATGAGCTTGAGACTTGATTTAGCGAATTATCTATGTTGCCCATGACATACGTGAGACACGTGATGGAATGTAAAGGGTGCGCAACTCTGGTTATCAATAGAGTGGCATGTTTGAGTGAAACGGTGGGAAAAACATGCGTCTTTTTTCTTTGTTTGCTGCCTGCATATTTAAGTGATGAGGAATCGATGATATTCACGTGCAAAATAAATTCTTCATCAGCGGGCAGAATGATTTTACGTCTCTATTAGGAGCGCGACTGCGAGCAAGCCTGTAAAGTAATGGCAGTGCGAGAGAGCGTCATTTATTTTTCTAAACATGCGTACCGATAGCACTTATGACTTTACGAGAGATTAATGCGCACTGCAGCGTTCGCACAACACCAGAACTCACTGAGTTTGGTCATTCTGCCTCTAGTACTGGATCATTGTAACTGCCTCTGTTCCGAGTGTGGCTCTTTGTTCTCGTATACCCGCTCAAATAATTCTTAACAACTATTATCAAATAATATGATCACGTGTTCAATGGGTTGATAAGCCGAGTGATTAACTGATAATCTATTCATAACGTAATTTACTGCTTTGGTCTTACCACAACTTTCGTTTCATTATTACAGTATTACAGTGCGTGCCAGAATTATATGCAACTCCATTTTTTGATTCTCGCTCCTATAGTTGTTAATAAAATTAGCAACACTTGGTACATTATATGGCAATACTAACATGCTCAGATCTAAAATTGTAAGATGATCTGCGCAATAGTAAACAAACGGCAGCTATTGACTTGAATTCTTGCACGTTTTAGCGTGCAAACTTTTTATGCAAATCATCTATACAGTGTCAAATATGGCCAACTGGTGACGGAAATTGATAAAATAGATTATTTTAGGAATATTTAGTGTGGAATAACGGCATTAATAACACAAAGCTTCAGTGTGGTTGAATAGTGCAATTAATATCGTATATAATTCCCATGTTCTTTAACAAAAGAAAAAAGCCTTTCATTCATTGAAGATGTCAAATTTTTTATTTCATCTATGAAGTTTCTTTGGCAGCAGTTAGAACGGCATTTCAGAGGTCATTCTTGTAGGTGTACTGCCTTCCACCGGAGTAAATCTTCCTTTTCAGGATGCTCTACAGATTCTCGATGGGGTTTATGTCCGGAGAACAAGCTGGCCATTGCATAATTCTTCCGTGCCTGGCAAAAACACTCTCCAAATATTCCGTGATTATTCTTGCAGCATGAGACGGGGCATTATCATGCATCAATATCATCTCTTTCCGGAATACCAAATTATTCATCTTGTACCAGGGTAAAAGGTGTTCCTTATAGAAGTCAGTGTAGAGTTTGGCAGTCGTTTTCACTCCATCTGCGACTTTGAATGGTCCTACCAGTTCATTACCAATGATTGCAGCTCAAAGCATGACTCCCCCACCGCCTTGCTGACGCCTGATCCGGTAGGGACGTGGACCATCCTTGCAGTACCATCCTGTCCTCCACCCATCGGGTCCATCAAGAGTCGCTCGACACTCATCGGTGAACAGAACAGTTTGAAAATTTACCTTCATGTGGTTTTTCGCCCAATCCATCCGCTTTTTCTTGTGGATATCATTTAATGGAGGGCGAACTTCTGGCTTTCCGCATTTTCTAACCTCCCTCAGAATACGGCATCGAGTGAATTTGGGCACAGTAGGAATGCTAGCGTTTTCAAACACTTCTTTGCTAGTTTTAAGTGGGTTACAGCGGGATTCTCTCGTGATGCTACTCATGGTTCGATGCAACACAGGTGCTTTCTTACGACGTTTCCCTTTGTCAAAACAACCGTTACAACGTTCAGGGTTGGTCACAAATTTTTCAATGGTACTATGGTCACGGCCCAATTCTTTTGCTATTTCTAATGTAGATATGTTATTACTCAGCTTTTGAACAATTTTAGACTTCTCACCATGACTCAAGCACCTTTATGTCTCATCTTGCATATAAAGTTGGCACGCTGAAACTTGCAAGAATTCAAATCAATTGCTGCCTTTTGTTTACTATTGCGCAGATCATCTTACAATTTTAGATCTGGGCATGGGTTAGTTTTGCCTTATAATGTACCAAGTGTCGCTAATTTTTATTAACAACTAAGGGAGTGAGAATAAAAAAATAGAGTAGCATATAATTTTGGCACGCACTGTAGACATTTGTGAGCCACATGCTTTACTGGATTGTGGGAATTCATGGTATTGTCGGAATTCCTCGATTGTGGGAATTCAGTGGCATTTTTATGGCTTATTTCACATTGCCCCACAGTCTGTGAACGTTTCGTTGTATTTTGAAAGTGTTCTGTTGGAGCAAATGTTTCTCTTGAGCAAGCACACATTTTCTTCACAACATCGGTCTCAAGTCTTTTTTCATCACTCTATGAAATTCCATGACCTTTTGATTTCCTGAAAACTTCAAATAAAAAGCAAAAAACTTCAAAATCCAAATCGTCTTCGAACTTAGATTCAAGGTCCAATGATGTGTATTCAGTGCTTTTATAGTTTACTCCTATTTCATTATTCGTAATTCTTGAATTCGTATTTTCCTATTTGTATTTCCCTCCACTGATGCCCTGCCTCCATAGACGAAGTAATACCCACAGAATGCGAGCACGGCAATGTCTTCTGTACTACAGAGGCTTCATGCCGTAGAATTATGTTGCGTGCTGCATTACATATTAACTATAAAAATATTGGGAAGGCTTCCATGCAGCGGCTTTAAAACTTAAACCTTTGTGACAGAAGGATGCAAGCTGCGTTTTAGGTTCGGTTCGGTGCTCAAAATAGAAATGACTAAGCAGACTAAATGAGGTTTTTCACCATTGCAAGAAGACACAACAAATTATGTGTGGAATAATACAGAGGTTGACCTTTCGTATTAACAGTTAATGTACAGGCATAATATCACGAACAAAACCCTATAATGAAGAATCTGGTTGTACTGAAAGCTGACATCTGTGACGACTCTTTTTTGCGGACTTACTTGTTAGTGTTCGTGGCGAGCTGGTTACTGGTGCCTTGCCACCGCTTCTACCGCCTCACCGCCGCTGTTTTTACCGCCTCACCGCCGCTGTTTCTACCGCCTCACCGCCGCTGCTTTTACCGTCTGACCGCCGCTGCTTCTACCGCCTCACCGCCGCTGCTTCTACCGCCTCACC